>OY992883.1:34514274-34572747 GCA_963921405.1 Cepaea hortensis | reverse complement strand
TCTGTCCTGCGCGCTCTCTACGCTCTCTCGCTCTCACTCTCTCTCTCTCATCTCTCTTGTGAGCTCTCTCTCTCTCTTTCGCCACGCTCTCCTCTGTCTCTTTTGTGAGCTCTCTTTCTCTGTCTGTCTGTCTGTCTGTCTGGCTGGCTGGCTGGCTGGCTGGCTGGCTGGCTGTCTCTCTCTCTCTGGTCTGTCTCTCTCTCTCTCTCTCTTCTCTCTCTCTCTCTCTCTCTCTCTTGTGCGCACACGCTCTCTTTCTCTCTCTTGTGAGCTTTCTCTCTCTCTCTCTCTCTCTCTCTCTCTCTCTCTCTTTCTCTCTCTCTCTCTCGCGCACACTCTCTCTTGTGAGCTCTCTCTCTCTCACACTCTCTCTCACTCTCTCTCACTCTCTCTCTCTCTCTTATGCGCTCTCTCTCTCTCTTTCTTTCTCTCCTTTCTTTCTTTCTTTCTTTCTTTCTCTACACCTTATTCTCTTTCTCCCCTAAATATATCTACTACACTCTCTTGAACATGTTATTATTGCGTTTGATGTCATGATGTACGAGGGTTCGACGACTGCGGTCGTCCGTCCGCTAACAGAGGACAAGACTGGCCAGCTATTCCCCATGCTTTAGGCGTACATCACGTGATGGCCCTATCATCGGGACACGTGTACAACTGTAAAGACTTGTTTATTTGTAATGCTGCTCCTTCCAGTGCCCATGCATCTATTTGTGTTTTATCACGTGTCCATCCATACAATTTGTGTCTGATTCTTGTGTGAATACATCCTCACCTTGTCCTCTTATTTTGTTTCCACACATCCGCATTTTATATCCTTCTTGTATCCATACTTCCACTGTTTGTATTCTTCTTGTATCCATACTTCCACATTTTGTATTCTTCGTGTATCCATACATCCACATTTTGTATTCTTCTTGTATCCTTACATCCACATTTTGCATTCTTCTTGTATCCTTACATCCACATTTTGCATTTTTCTTGTAAACATACATTCACATTTTGTATCCTTATTGTATCCATGCCGGTCTCTCTGGCTGTGGGGTTACAACACTTTCTCTCTGTAATCCCGTTTATCACGCAGAGTCTCGTAGCGGAGCGAGAGCTGAGGCGGTTCGACCCCCGCTGGTGACTTGCGGGATACTGAGCCGGCCGCTCAGAAAGCAATGGCAAACTACTGAGCGTAATCTTGCCAAGAGATCAACATACAACTGAAAGATGCTGCTGTTGACAGCTAAGTCCTGTAAAGGATATGCTAAAAAAAAAAAAAAAATGTATCCATGTATCCACATTTTGTATTCTTCTTGTATCCATACATCCAGATTGTTTATCCTTTTTGTATCCATACATCCACATTTTGTATTCTTCTTGTATCTTTACATCCACATTTTGCATTCTTCTTGCAAACATACATTCACATTTTGTATCCGTATTGTATCCATATATCCACATTTTGTATTCTTCTTGTATCCATACATCCAGATTGTGTATCCTTTTTGTATCCATGCATACAGCTTTTGTATCCATACATCCACATTTTGTATCCTTATTATATCCACACATCCATCTTTTGTATCCATCTTATATCCCTAAATCCACAATTTGTATCCCTCTTGTGCCCATGCACCAACATTGCGATGGCACGTATTCTTCACTCTTCAATTTTGTTCATATTTCCAAGTTTTCTCACAAAATAACAACAAAACAGACGCACAACACTTAATCTCGGTTGTAAGGACACATTGAATTCCAAACTAAACCATACACGCAAGCAAATACACACAAACACACGTAGCCACACACACACACACACACACACACACACATACATACACACACACACACACGGACACACAAGCACGCGATCAATCAGTGTCAATTTCCTACCAGGGAAAGCTCGTCACTTGTTAGTTCACATGATGGAGAAAAGCTGCTGGGTGCAGAGAAGACACAATACCATTCAATGACATCAGACAAATGACAGACAGGACATCAGGCATTCATCCATAGACAACGATGAAAGTGGCCTAGGATTATTTTGAGAATGAAATCTCATCACCACATCATCATCTCCTCTGGTTCTTGCAGGCACGAGGTGAAGCATACAGTATACACAGCGGGAGAGCGTCCATTTATAGGCTACGTTTATCAAAATTCCCATGGCTTCTGTTATTCCCTCTTTCCATTGTTTACATGGTCGGCCTCGTCTTTTGGTTCCAGTTGGTTTGTACATCATTGCTCGTTGTGGTATACTGTTAGCTGGTAGCCTATTTATATAGCCGAACTATTTAAGTTGCTGTTTTTAATTAAATCTAGCGATGCTAAAACCCTAACTTTAGTCTTGATTTCATCATTTCTGATTTTCTCTCTTCTTGATACATTAAGTATTGTACCAATGAATCTCATTTCCGTTGTTGTAATTTTTCTTCTCTTTTTCTATAATTTTCCAGGTGTGGCACTCTTAACTTCATCAAATAACTTCATCAACTACTGCAAAACAATAAATAAATAAATAAATAAATAAATAAATAAATAAATACGAGCTCTTACATACATGCGCACACGCGCGCACACACATAGACACTTATACATATGACGTCAGCGTTACCAAGAGGTTTGACGCGTACGCGCTTAAATTCCCTATGCTCTAAAAGCGGGGTGGTGGGTTCATGCTATAGGGTGTATTTTTAATGACTGTGCAGTGTTTGAAAATGTTCAGGGTCCGAGTTTTGTATTCATCCTCTGTAAAGTTCACGCAACATAATAGGTAAATACAAAAATTGGATCGGCAATATTTTCAAACACTGCACAGTCATGAAAAATACACTCTATATATACCGGTCAGTTGGAATAATACTTTGTCTTCCCCAGCCTATGGGTACCAGGACATCTCTAGGAAAAATAAAGTGGTCGGTGTGATATTTATATTACCCCTGGAGTGCCGATTGATACCCCAGCTCCTTTACATTAAATATTTTAATTTTTTCTGTTTGTGCTGTTCCCTATGATGATCACTTTGGATCGAAACGTCGGATTCGTTGTGTTCTTGTTTAATTTATTTATCACATATTTGCTAAACACATTTTAAAAATTAATACTACTACTACTACTACTACTACTACTACTACTACTACTACTACTACTACTACTACTACTACTACTACTACTACTACTACTACTACTACTACTACTACTACTACTACTACTACTACTACTACTACTACTACTACTACTACTACTACACTACTACTGCTGCCACTGCTACTACTACTACTACTACTACTACTACTACTACTACTACTACTACTACTACTACTACTACTACTACTACCACTACTACTACTACTACTACTACTACAATTACAATAATTACTACTACTATACTACTACTGCTGCTGCTGCTGCTACTACTACTACTACTACTACTACTACTACTACTACTACTACTACTACTACTACTACTACTACAATTACAACAATTACTACTACTATACTACTACTGCTGCTGCTGCTGCTACTACTACTACTACTACTACTACTACTACTACTACTACTACTACTACTACTTTTTTTTTAAAGCTGCATATCCTTTACAGGACGTAGCAGTCAACACCAGCATTTTACTGCCGTTGTTGATGTCTTGGCAAGTTTTATGTTCAGCAGTTTGCCATTGCTTTCTGAACGACCAGCAAATATTTTGGACATGTTATGAGAAGAAATAAATTAGAGAACTTGGTGACAACTGGCAAAATAGAGGGAAAGAGAGCAAGGGGAAAACAGAGAAGTAAACACCTGGATGACTGGACCACGTGGCATGGTCGAGACAAGAACACTGAACTGATCCAAGACTGTGGTGATCGAGTGAATTGGCGAATCATGACCGCCCACGTTTAACGGCATGGCACATGATGGGCTGTGAATTCTATCCATCTGAATTGAGTTCAGTGTAAGGTATGTACAGCGTGTCCAGTGTTTGTTCTCTCTCTCTCACACACACACACACACACACACACACACACACACACACACACACACACACACCTGGTTCATGTGATATAAATATATGGTTCTAGCACCATGTGACCAATACTATTTAATGAGTGTAGAAGGTTCCTGTACTTACTTATTTTACTATGTGTATATAGCAACACACACACGCACACACACACACACACACACACACACACATATATATATATATATATATATATATATATATATATATATATACACACACAAATGTGCGTGTGTGTGTCTGTGCGTGTGTGTGTGTGTGTGTGTGTTGAAGGGTATGGATGTGAGTGTGTGTCATAATGATTGTAAATTTAAACAGTATTTATATTTCAACATCTAATTGGCTTTCTTGGTTTAAATTGAACGTATCAATTAGCTGCTAGTTGTAACATGTTAGGAGGCTAGCCGAGATATTTTCTAACACTATAGCTGTTTCTGAAAGTTAGGAGGCTAGCCGAGATATTTTCTAACACTATTGCTGTTTCTGAAAGTTAGGAGGCTAGCCGAGATATTTTCTAACACTATTGCTGTTTCTGAAAGTTAGGAGGCTAGCCGAGATATTTTCTAACACTATAGCTGTTTCTGAAAGTTAGGAGGCTAGCCGAGATATTTTCTAACACTATTGCTGTTTCTGAAAGTTAGGAGGCTAGCCGAGATATGTTCTAACACTATAGCTGTTTCTGAAAGTTCCTCCGCTCTTCCTTCGCCCACGTTACTGGACACTAGATGCACACTAATTAGGCTAATTAGCAGTTTGTAATCCCGTATACCGCTGTCGAAACACTAACTGCAGGCGATTTGGCAGCACACCGCCTAGTGTTGGTTTTTATGAAATAATATGGGTGCCGGTAGTTCAGAAAGCAATGCAAACTACTGAACGTAAACTTGCCCAGGAATCACGAACAGCCAAAAACAATGCTGGGGTTGACTACTACGTCATGTAAAGGAAATGCAACTTTACAATAAAAAGGTATTCTAAAAAGTGTGTCTGCAACATTTAAATTCAAACTGCCAACTTATGTTTTTTTTTTTTTTTTTTTTTTTTGTTGAAAAAGGCGGTATAAAGTATAGCAAACAATTAAGAAAAACATTTAAAAAATTGCACTTGCACACTGATTTTCGGAGAGTTTTAATTCAGTGACCGGGGCTTCCAGCTAGGGTGTATTTTTAATAACTGCGCAGTGTTTGAAAATATTGCCGGTCCAAGTTTTGTATTTTCACCCTCTATAAAGTTCATGCAATATAATAGGTAAATACAAAACTTGGACCGTCAATATTTTCAAACACTTCAGTCATTAAAAATACACCCTGTAGAATCAGCCTAGCATGGATTACAAGAAATGTAAAGGGGCGTAAATTCGGCGGGAATGATGTTGACTACAGCAACCACTGGGTGGCCGTCTGTCTGTTTAAAAGTTTGAGGATAGCGCCATGAACATAATTCTCCTTCTGGCGTGAAAAGGAGTCCTTTACTTTTCTATTAGACAGCGTACAAACAATACCTGGGCACTTATGTCTCATGTTATTGCAATGATTACCGTTCGTGTTAGCGAAGTTGATTGGGAGCTGCACTGATAATGTCATGAGCGCGGTGGGAGTTAAGCGCGACGCCTGCTCTTGTCGTCTTGCTAAGTGAGGCGTAGATTGGCTACCTGCTCCTCCGTGCATTCAGACCTACAAAATGCGATGGCCATATTACACCACAAACAGGGACATATTTCTTTTCTTTTTTTTAATATTATTATTTATTTGCTACTGCAACGGCATCCAGGATTTCCCCATGAACTGTCTCTCAGAAGCAACCGTATTAGAGCGTGGTATTTTTTTTCCCATTATCATGGTTCTAAACAAGATTACATGTGACCCCTAATCTCTTTGGTAGTGAGATCGGAAGCTTCGTCTTATCCGATGAGGGCAAACCAATTGGAGGTCACGCATTGAAGAATAAATCTTACGCGGTTGGGTACTGTTTTGTGTAGTCCGTGAGGCTTTCGTCTTGGCAGAATAGTTCGCATGAAAACCCAGCTCATCGTCACCATCTACAGAGTTGTTACAACCTTCTTATTAATCTTATAACATTACCAATAAATAACGTTCACCGTGATTATCTGCATATCTGATGATTTTAATGGATTTTCCACAGATTAGTCACCATTGTTGTTCACAATTAACAAAGAAAACTAGATCTACCACTCACAGACAATGTTTCAGCTAAATTGCGCTAATGTGAGCTGAAGCTCATATAAATATCCCGTACGGACATATTTTTTGCTCAGCTCACCGGTAGATAGTTTGTTGTTGTTGCTGTTGTTTGTAAACCCCCCAATGCATTTGAACACAGGTTACCCGAGCTTCGAAAAGATTTATTGCCGTCAGGTTCATGTAGAGACTTTCGTCCCTATCTGGGTACCAAACAGTGCCATCCTCTCGGGAACTGTGGTGCAGGGCTTTCCACAAAACACGCAGACAATTCAAATGGGACACTAATTACTATTACTGATGGTGAATGTCGAGGAGGTAAACCTAGGTGCTAAGGAAATGGAGATCGTCTGTCCAGGCAGTTGCCAAGCATAGCTCGGACTTAAGAATTCTTGCTTTATTTTACCTCCAACTGAATAAAGATAACCCCTTGCTTTCCCAAAGATTAGAACTCGGGACATTCAATTTAGGAGAATCGTCGTAACCTTTGGACCAACCTATTCTCGCCGCTTACGTGTATATCAATAATGTTGTATACAGCAGACAAGTGGGGGATTCCGTGGAAGCTTCGGAGGCTTGGACCTGATAAAGAATGACGAGAAGGCCGTTGACGGATATAAAGAGCAATGAAGATATCTTGAAATAAAGTAACTCATAAAGGGAATTGATAACTCCCTTCAGGAGAAAACAGTCCGCTTTCTTTGGCCATGTCATGTGAAGAGAGGGTGAGGGGGGGGGGGGGGAGCAAGGGTATGTGGTCACAACAGGAAAGTTGGAGGAGAAGAGAAGCAGGGGGAGACCATGAGAGGAGAGGGTAATTTTTTGCCAGTCGTGCCAATTCTGATGTACTGAAGCAAATCATGGACAGTTAGCAGACAAATGGGGAATATTGTGGAATCTGTGAAGATGTGGTTTTACAGAAAAATTATGAGAACAGCGTTGGCTAATAGAACAAGTATTCAGGACCGTGCGGTAGATTTTCTCGGTATGATGTAAGTCTTCGAAATGTCGCCCCTAGTTAGTTGGTTAGTTAGTCGACAGATCATCCTCATTGCACATCGAACCATTCAGTCCATAAGTGCTCGGATCCCCTCCTCAGCAAATCCCGCAGTGTGTAGCGGCTCACGACACCAGTTCTGTGTTGGTTAATGTGTTGGTCTCCCCTTAATGATGCAAGTCTTGGAAATGCAGCCCCCTCCTTCGCTGCTTATGTCGCCCCCTTACGGTGCCGCCTGATGCTGCCGCCTCTCTGCATCATAGCACGACGGCACGGGACTGCAGTAATGAAGATGTCTTGAAGGAAGTTATCTCACAGAGAGAATTGGTTCCTTGCACCAGACGGAGATTTGCACAATTTTTGGGCATGTCATGAGAAAGTGAAAACTGGAATAGTCGTCACAACGGGAAAGTTGGAGGAACAGAGAGGAAGGAGAAAACCAAGAGTGGAGACTTTTTTGTTGTTGTTTCTTATTTAATGGCAAATTTATGTGCAGTAGTTTGCCATTGCTTTCTGGACGACCGGCACTCATACCACTGTATGACAATAAAGCGCTAGGCGGTCTGCTTCCAAATCGCCCGCAGTTGTGGTACGAACGCAGATTGCGGGATTACGAATCGCATTCGTAACAGGAACATCAGTATCAGAAATTAGTGACAGCAAACGAGACAGAAGGCTGTGGACAGACATGATCACCAACGCCACACGGTAAGGACTACAAGAAGAAGTGTTTACATAAATACTGCCTTACATTTCAAACAACCCCCAAGGGACCGAGATTCGAGAATCCCCGAGGATCATCGCGATAGGATGTAACAATTGCAATGAGATATCGATCTTTTATTTCTCTTTTATCTCAAATATTCGATTTTTCGGCCTTCCTATGGGACGGGTTATTTATAGATCAGTAGTAAAGCTATATCAATATGAAAACAGAACGAATCTGTTGTTGAGGCAAAAGTTACACACATGGATGAATTTAATGTTTCAATTTCTTGGATGAATTTTTTGCCGAATATTTAAATCGTGTTAAAGAAACTTCCTGTTGTGGTAGAGGAAGTGATAAAGTTTTGTCAGGTGTGTCTTGAGTGTAGAGGAGGGTAGGGAAATATGTCGGAGACAGGGCAATGTGCTGAGATTGTTCATGGATGGCTGCATGTGTGGGGTAAGCGGTTATTGATTCGTTGTTCAGCAGCATTTTCTCTACCCTTTTCTCTCTTGCTTACTTGCATACATGCAGCTTCTGTTGCTTCTTCTTCTTCTTCTTCTTCTTCTTCTTCTTCTTCTTCTTCTTCTTCTTCTTCTTCTTCTTCTTCTTCTTCTTCTTCTTCTTCTTCGTCTTCTTCTTCTTCTTCTTCTTCTTATTCTTCTCTTTCTTTCTTTCTTTCTTTCTTTCTTTCTTTCTTTCTTTCTTTCATTCTTTCTGTCTGTCTGTCTGTCTGTCTGTCTTTCTTTCTTTCTTTCTTTCCTTTCTTCTCCTCCTCTAGTAATATCATCCTCCTCCTCCCCACTTTTATAGTTACTCTTCTGTCGTCATCTGTTTATCTCCCACCCGTCTATCTCATTTTTATCTTTATATTTTCCCATTATTCTGCTACAATGTTATCGTTATAAAATAGTTTATCGGAATACTGTTTTAATTAGTCCACTAATTATATTAAGTCCGATGAACAATGTTAGCTGCGGTAGCCTACTGGCAAGCCGCTCGCCTACCGGCAAGGTGGCCGTGTGTTTAAATCCGAATCCAGATGATTTTTTATTTTTTTTTAATTGCTCGGGACTCTTAGGTTGACCCAACCTAAAGCTGGATACCAGGAAATGTCTAGGAAAGTAAAGACGACCTGCTTCAATAACAATATGGTACACGCCCAATGCAACTGAAGTCGTAACACACGTGTCCATTACTTTATTTACTTATATTGTAACAAAGGGAGCGCGGTAGCGCTATAACTAGCTTTGATTACAGAACGGATGGTCATGAGTTCGAATCTCCTTCGAGATCGGGATGTTTTTCTACTGGTTACCAAGTGACCCAGCCTAAAATGGATTTCCCTCGGGAAATGTGGAAGATAAGGCGGTTGGCGGGATGTTTCTTCTTCTTCTTATATTGTTTGTTTGTTTGTTTGTTTGTTTGTTTGTTTTGGTACTCTCTATACCCCCTTTTGGAACATAAGCCCTAAATCAACTCACCCCAAGCCCTCCTCTCCTTTGCTATTCTCATGCAGCTTTGTCCATGCCCTTCCCATACTGTCCATTTATGTTTCTACTTCTCTTCTCCACAGGTTTTTAGGTCTTCTCCTTTTTTTAGCATCGTGTTTTCCAGTTCAGAAAGCAATGGCAAACTACTGAACGTAACACTTGCCTAGTACATCAACAGCAGCTGAAAATGCTGGTGTTGACTGCAACGTCCCGTAAGGGATACGCAACACAATTTTTTCCAGACTAAGTTAATAATGTTTCTAGTGATACCGTTCTCAGATTTTCTCGTTGTATGATTTATCCAGCACTAGTGTCGTTTCTTCACTTCTTGGTTCATTGGTATTTGTCTAGTTCTTTCTTTAAGCTTCACATTGGTGATTTTCTCATACTGTTTTATTCCTTCAAATTTTCGAAGGCACCAATTAGTGAATATATGTAGGATTTTTTTCTCTCCCATGTTTCTGATCCATACATAAATACTAATTTAACCTTAGAATTATTGTACGTTTTGTGCTAAGTTTAATTTGTTTTGTCTTCCACAAATATCCTAGTGTTATAAAAATTCATCCAGCCTTCTGTATTCTTATTCTGATATCTTTATCTGTTCCACCCCCACCTTTTTTGTCTATATTGCTACCTAACTAGGTGATACCTTTTTAATGGTCCCAAAGCAATTTCCTACTATGCGTCTGCTATGTGCTACCGCCATCTCATTTGATAAGCCTCAGAGCAGGGAGGAGACGAGTCCAGGTGCCGAACCCCCTTCCGACCGTGCTCATAACACTACAAGTACCAGCACAAGTCGCTATCAACTTCGCTAGATGACGCTAACATCATACACTCATTACGCTTCAAGGCTGGAAAATTGATCTTTTACTATACTTACTTTTACCACATACCCAATACATCTGAAAGTGTGGGAAAGATCTTCACTTACTTTTACCACACACCTAAGGGGGGGGGGGGGGGGGTCTGGTGTGTCAGACCTTGGTAGTACCAATGGTAAGGATGACTGTCATGTTCTTTTCAGGGCTCATTCCCCACTGGTCCAAGCCTGACATCCAGCTCACGCCTGTGGCTCCTAGTAGCTGTCAGCTTGCGACAGTGGCCACCCCCGGGCAACAGCTGTGACAGGCTGGCTAAACCAGGCGTGGGTAGCCGATCTAGTGTATGCCTATCCAGCATGTGAAGATAGTATTCGGCAGACTGCTCGGAAGAAATCATTGATGATTTAATGGGCAAGACGGCGTTTACCTGCAAAGCGTTGTGAAAGATAATGCACAAGGCAAGTCACGTAGAGCGCCCTGGTCATCCCCTGCACTTGTATTCGCCTCCAGTCGTCTTGACTTGTCTTGCCACTGGACTCAGATGGACTCTGGCGAGAGAGTGGGGTCGACGAATTGCGCAACTCTTCCTCACTTTAATCCAATGCATCGCGCAAGTCTTTCTTCATCAAGCATTCTTTGCCCACATTGTCAAAGAACATTTCGAGCCACAATAGGCCTTATCAGCCATATTAGAACTCACGGCTCCATACTTTAAACCCTATTGGATGAAATAAATGGTCATCGTAATTCTTGATGGACAAACAACACCAACACCACATACCTAATATATCTGAAAGTGTGGGAAATGTCTTCACTTACTTTTACCACACACCCGATGCATATGAAAGTGTGGGAAAGAATTCTTTATTTTGCTAACTTTTATATTATACCCGAAGACGCGAAAAGATTATTGACTTACTTATTTATATATATATATATATATATATATATATATATATATATATATATATATATATATATATATATATATATATATATATATATATATATATATATATATATATATATATATATATATATATATATATATATATATATATATATATACTAGGGCTGCGACTGATTAATTTAAATTTAATAGTTAACATTAGAAAAATTTACGATTAATTAATAGTTAATTTCGATGAAAGCAAAACATTTATAGTCACATAACTCACATTATAGTCGTATTTGTCAAAAATCGAAATAACATTGGATTGTCTTGTTCATATGTCATCTAATAATCAACTATGCAAACAGACGAGTATGTTGACAGTATTTGGTTCAAGTGACGAGCGCGTCTTATTAACAATATAACCTGCATAGCTGAACAATCGTTCACATGGAACTGAGGTAGCCGGTATGCAAAATGATCTTGGTAAGGAATGCCAATTTTGGATATCGATATTCATTAAGTTTCCACCATTGTAGAGTGTCAACCGATTCAGCAGCCTTCTTCTCCAATTCAGACTCAATTAGCTTAATACGCTTTTCATTTGGTTCACATATAGTTTCATTGTCAATGTCAGTATCATTCGTTGCAGCAGTCTCTATCTGCTCATCATGAACATTAACTGCTATTTGTTGTTCAGTACGTGACCAAGTTCGTTCTTTTGCATCTTTTGACAAACACTTCAGGTATTTATAGCGTGGATCAAGTGCTGTTGCAATCTGTAGTATTTCAATACTTGTCATATTAGCTACACGTTCACTGAAGTCATTAAAAGATGCTGCCTAATATTTAGTTATGTAGCCCGGATCATCATCGTGTACAGTCATATGCTTTGTCAACGAAGATAGCAGTGGCAATACACAGCTACATGAAACATAATCTTGACCGCCAGGCAGGACCGTGGTCTGACAGAATAAGTCCAAAACTTTGACATATTTCGAAATCTTCTCCCGATATAAACCTGACAGTTTTGGACCTTTATATTGCTTCTTTTCATCTGACATGTAGACAGTTAATGCTTCTCTGGCCTGTAGAAGACTCTGTAGCATAATAAAAATACTGTTCCATCTTGTTGGTACATCATGCTGCAGCTTACACTATGGTGACTCAGTACAATTTTGCAACTCAATTGTATCTGCAGCACTATGTTTAAAATGTCCGACAATTTTTCGACAACCGGTTCATTTGTATAAGTGATGGGAGAAAAATTAATCGTTAAAAAAAATTAACTATTAATCGATAAAATCGTTAACTTCTGCAGCCCTTATATATATGTATATATGTGTGTGTGTATATATATATATATATATATATATATATATATATATATATATATATATATATATATATATATATATATATATATAATTATTAATGCGTGGAGAATGTCCTTTTCATGAGTTACTTGTACCATATACCCAATACATATTAATGCGTAGAAAAGGTCCTTTACGTGAATTACTTTTACCATTTTCCTAATATATAGTAGTACGTGGACAAAGTCTTTTACATGAGTTACTTTTACCACATACCCAGCACTACTCTAGGCTTGGAAGAGGTCCTTTATATTAGTTACTTTATCATATACGCCACACGCCTCAAAGAGTGGAAACTAGTCATTTGATGTACTTACTTTTACTATATATTCCATCCGTATCAGGACGCTGAAGCGGTCCTTTACTTTAGTTACATGTAATATATAGCCTATAATACTCTAGGATTGGAAGCGTTTGTTTACAATAGTCACTTTCACCATATACCCAATACTACTCTAGGGTTGGAGAAGGTCATTTACATTCATTCATTCATTCATTCATTCATTCATTCATTCATTCATTCATTCATTCATTCATTCATTCAGTAGCATGTCCTATGCAGAACCTCGCTCCCATTACAACCTTCCGGAAAACTTCTCGATCATAAGCAAGATGTCCCGCGTGTGATACACCCAACTGGAAATCATCCGCCAGATCCTGCACCCATCTTCTCTTTGGCCTTCCTCTGCCTCCCTTCCAAGGCATATACCCCTTAATTATTGTTCTCTCAAAATTTTCGTGACGTTTCAAATGACCAAAATATTTCAATTCTCTTTGTTTTATCGTCTTTAATAGCCAACCTTTCCCCATATTTAGCTCTTAAAATATTGAAGCTTGTGTTCTTTTTTTTTTTAAACCAAGATATTCTTAGAACATGTCAATAACATTCATAATCTAAGGGATTTATGCGCTGTTTAGCTTGTTTAGTAAGTGTTCAGGTCTCGCAGGCGTACGTTGCAATGGGAAGGATGCTTACTCTTAAACATCTAATGTTTATAGTTCTGTCTGTCCCACTCCACAATTTATTCAGTTGTTTTAGTCTTTGAAGAGCAATAGATATTCGTATGTTAATTTCTTTCATTGTGTCACCATTGTTGGTAATCAATGACCCAAGATATTCGAAATTTTCAACCACTTCCAGTTTTTCCTTATTAACATATATTTCTTTCTCCATGGTAGTTTTATCTGTATGCATTATCTTTGTTTTTGCTATGTTAAGATTTTTTTTAGCTTTCACCATATACCCAAAACCCGTTGTGGGAAAATGTGCTTTAAATGTATTCTAATGTTGTAGTTTAACTCAAGAACATTATCTTTGCTGAAAAGCACATATGCGTCTTTGAATATTTGTTATAGAAGAGTATTAAAGATTCATCGGAGGAAAAAGAATATAAAAATATCTATCCAACAAGAAATCAATATTCGAGATGGGTGGTTTTTAAGACATAAAATTGCGAAAAATGAATTATTTTGGGCATGTAAAAAGATATAAAAGCCCGGGGAAAAGACAACATTGGGGGGAGGTGTATCTGGGAGGAATAGGATAAAAAGACCATATTGTGGATAGATTCGGCATGTGATAGTCTGCCTATGTGACAGTTCAGTCTGTTATGCCCCATTCTGATTCGCAATAGGGTCACCTGGTGTGTTAGATCAAGAGAGTGGCAGTTGTCTCATTGTTAGTTCGGTTTTAAGAAAAACTTGATACACGTCTGCCTCAAATTCAAAAGCTAAATACTAAAACTTCAGTTGACGATATGTGCATGCCAGTGGGCCTCCCCAATGACAAGATAAATTCAATATGAGGTTACTATTTCCACTCACCTAGTCCTAATACGGCCGGCTTCCTGGCCTAGAGGTTAGCAACCTTTCTCCGTAATCTCGTATACTCTCGTAGGTAACGTGACGACGGTGAGAATCAGCAGTGGTTCAAATTGCGTCGGTAACTTACGGGGTATGTGAGCCGGCCGCTCAGAAAGCAATGGCAAACTACTGAACGTAATCTTGCCAAATAAATCAACAATCAGCTGAAAGATGCTGTTGTTGACAGCGATGTCCTGTAAAGGATATGCAAACATTGATTTAGTCCTAATACGAGGACCCAATTTTACTTCTAATTGAGAAAAGAAAAGATGAACTTAAACAGAACTTGTCACTGCTATTCCTATTCCTTTAATTTCCATCTAGGCATTGTATTAGCGTCGTTTGTTTGTTTGTTTGTTTGTTTGTTTGTGTGTTTGTTGTTGTTGTTGTTGTTGTTTGTGTGTGTTTTTTTTTTTTTTTTTTTGGGGGGGGGGGGGACAACTTTATTAACCATGCTCAGTAAAGGTCTGCGCTTTCAACAAGCATCAGCTTCGTTTTTTATACCAAGCTGTTTATTTGTCAGCTACATCCTTGACTTTCTTATTGTGTTTCCTGGAGAACTTCCAATTGCTCAAGAACTTGGGATCAACCTCTTAGACTTTGGTCTGTGGATGCTATTAAGATGGTGTTTGCTGTTTTGGTTATGACTGGTATGATTCTTTGACTTTACCATCGTATGAAAACAAACGCAATGTGGTCTGCTTCCAACAACTGTGTTTTGAACGTGGTAGGCGGGATTATGAATTGTCTGTTACTTTAAATTCACCAAATATCAACCAATCCTATTAGTTAACCAATCCCATTAGTTAGTCATTATGTGTGTGGTTACATTTCTCTTTGTCTATTACAACAGAAATGGACCATGAACAAACAGAACTGGTCTTCTCAGAGCGGCATAGGCCGGAGCCGGCGTGGGAGCCCAAGTACTGTGTTTTCACCACGGACAAGAGGCTGTTCTCTTTCTACCCGACAGAGCAGGTTGGGTTCTCACACAGACAGACAGACAGACAGACAGACAGACAGACAGACAGACAGACAGACAGACAGACAGACAGACAGGGGAGAAACAATTAAATCAGACAGACAAACAGACAGATACAAGTTTACAGATGCTTAGTAAAATGTCACAGCGATAGAATAAACTGATAAAAATAGACAAGGTGTTGCAGAAGAAATTGAATAAAATCTATAACAAGATAGAAGAGAAACACACAGAAGGCGAAAGGAACATTACCAGAAAACTCGTTAAATGAAATTATGAAATGAAAGCGAAAGGAAATACAACCATGCAATGAAACATAGAGGAAAGATACACTAGAATAAAGAAAACGGTGATGAAAGGTAAACATTTAAAGCAATGTAGATGGAAAAATGTATAATACAAAGACGGTAACATAATCTAAGCTAAGAATGAATGAATCAATGAATCAATGAATGAATGAATGAATGAATGAATGAATGAATGAATGCATGAATAAGCAATTTAATAATGGCACTAAAGAAAAGAAAAATAAAAGGAAAGGATTTTTAGATATAAACAATAAATAATCAAATAAAGACAAGAAGAAGAACGAAATGGGTGGAATAAAAGGAATGTATGCGTAAAAGCTATGTTTAGAAAGAAAACATAGATAAAAAAATAAGAACAAAATAAATATATTAATTAGATAAAAAGGTGCATGGGAATACTAAAAGAACAGAGCAAAACTGAATTTAAAATAATTATAAAACAGGCAAAAGTCAAAAGAACACAAAAATGAATTAATATAAACAAACAAGCGAAGATATGAAGAGGAAAAAGAAATAAAGAAGAAAAACATATTTTAATCATGTTGAAGATGGTAATGAAGTAATCATGATGGTGACAGACATTGGGACATTGAGACAACCAGAAGAAAACTGAAATGTATGTAAAAGAGGATGAAATATAATACCCAAAAGGCTGGAAAGAAAGAAATGTATTCGTAAGTGCTATGTTTGGAAAGGTAAAAAAAAAAATAGATAAAACATAAGAACAGAATAAATATGAATTGAATACAAATGAACATGGAAATATGGAAAGAACAAAAAAGCAGTGAATTAAAACAATATTAAAGAAGCAGAGGTATTATTAAATTATGGTATTATTAGATGAACTGACAAGTTCTCGTCCACGTCGTCTTTCTTCCTAGAAAAATCTGTCATTGTCAGCATGTGCCAAACTGATAAGCTTGGGAGATCATGACTACCGTCTCAAACAATCACAGTCAGGTTTATGATTTTATCAGGTTTATGATTGTATCCGGATTATGACAGGTACTCGTGTCGTCTGGGCATTGCTCTCTGTATCTGCTTGTATCTTCTTGCCAGTTGCTACTAAGTTTTCAAGTTTTGATTGTTTTTTCCACCTGATAACATACCTAACAATCTTAACCGTCTACATCTAATATATCTAATTAATTTGAGTTCTCGTTGTTGACTTGCGGACTTACATTACAAGTGCCTCAGAAGTCGGAGTGGGTTCGCCTGATGGCGAAGGATACTGGAAATAGGGAAAGCTAATCCACACGCACGTGGTCAACATTTTAGTCCAACTGTCCGGTGTAGGGGTTGAACCCCTTACCTGGGCATCAACACACCGGATGGTTAAGAAATGACATTCTTATCCATTCGGCCAAAGCTGACCTAATGATGACCATTATGATGATGATTATAAACACTGGACATAAATGACAGCAAACTGACTGTCATCTCCTCTACTCACAGGTATCCTACCTGCACAATCAGATAGACCCCCCACAAGACGACAGACAGCTGGTGTACACAAGACTTGACGGTGGACAGGGATGCTTCCACAAACACTGGGGCTACAGGACAGGCCGTAAAAAACTGGAGCACTCCGATATGTTACATCCACCGTCAGACTCCGACCTGGACAGTTAGTGGCGTTTATTTGATTCATTCATTGATTTTTGTCTAATCGATACATCGATTTCCTTCCATGTGTGTAATTATTGATTTATTCATTCATTGTTGTGTGCGTTTGTTGGTTAGCAAAATAAATGTCACTTTATTTGCTGTTAATTAGATTTCCCTTTTTAATCTAGTAATTAATTGCTTCACTTTTTTTTAAATTTATTTATTTAGTCCGTATTCTTCCTTTTAAGGTGGCCGATCACAGACAAGTAATGAATGCAACGCCTGAAATCCCTCTATAATTAGACACTTTATTGAAAATTCTGTTCCCCATTAAGTTATTTGTTCCGAGTTCGTTCTATATAATTATTTGTTTCACAGCTGTTTCTTTTGCTGGTTTTAGACACGGACTTCTGCCGTTCAGTAATTCTATATCTATTGATAAATAGTACTTCTGACATCTATAACATTCTCATATGTTTACTAAAGTTGTTCTATTTTGCCAAGCTAAAGAATGTAAGTACGTATTAATTAAGAACTCTAATTCAGTATAAAATGAACTTTATAGGTACGCCATGCCAGTAACGCACAAACATTATTAATACACACACTGTGGGAAAAGCAAACTTTATACACATACACTGTCATTATAGCACACACTTTATGTGTACACATTGTCATTATAGCACAAACACTATAAACACACACGCTGTCTGTATATCATCATCATCATGATGTGTCATACCGATAAGCGTGGGAGGTCATTGTCGTGGAATCACTGTGAGTTAACGATCAGATGATACAAATAACAGAGAAACAGTCTGATTCCCAGCTGCAAGTTATTTGTTGCTGGCGGCGGTGAGATCAAACGGTACAGCCGTCCTTGAGGATAAAAGAGAGACAGGTGCTGTAGTTGAGATAAGGGAGACAATAATTCCTGTGATGTAAGGGAAATGGATAGTCTGCCCTTGGGACCATCTGGTGGTGACATCAAAGGACGTCACTAGGACAATCCAAGACTGTTTGAAAAAATCTAACTTGTTGCAGGGATTGTAAGCAAGAGAGTTGGCCTAAACCAGGGGTCACCAAACTTTTTTTCACGGCGGGCCGGATAACTGACAAAATGACGAGCGCGGGCCGGATACTCATTATGTACAATACTTGCGCCGCTTTCCGTGGAGAAGGCCTTACGGACGCGGTTCGTTATCCCGTATACCCACGTTCGAAATACAACTGCGAGCGATTTGTCAGCAGACAACGTTGCGCTGGTTTTTACTCTATATTATGGGTGGCGGTCGTTCGAAAAGCAATGGTAAACTACTGAACATAAACTTGCCAAGGCATCAACAACAGCAAACAATGTTGGTGTTGACTGAAAACGTCCTGTAAATGATATGCAACTAACTTTAACAATAATTTTAAGCTAGAACGAAAGCTCTGGGAAAAAAGACGAAAAACTAAGTTAATCATGGAAAGGGCGTGCAGTGCACATAAACAAACAAACAAACAAAGACAACCAACATATTTATATTTATTTACTAAACAAAGTTATCAAAGAAGGCGACGTTAGCAAACAGATAGTTACATCAGACATATTGTGCACATATCCGAATCTCACAAACTAAGCAGCAAAAGAGGATAGTGAGTTTTGTGAAACTGACGTGTGGCTTTCAAAATACCATCTATGTTTGGTTTGGAATTGGTGCATCCAATCAAGAGAATTGCTTTCAAATGTTCATCAGTCAATCTCATTCGATGTGGTGACTTCACAGACTTCCTTTTTGAAAATGTTATCTCACAGACATAAGTTGTTCCAAACACTGATGCCATACCAGCGGCAAATTTCTGAAGTTTCGGAAACTCAACATCAGGTAAGCAGCGGTACTTCCTTCTCAATGAGCTCCAACTGTAATTCAACTGGCACACCATTAAGGTTACAATCAAACGGATTCTGGAACAGAAGGATTTCACTGTCAAATCTGTGAAGATCTGAAAATCTCTCCACACTCTTTGAAACAGTGAAAATGAGAAAGGTTTTCTCCTTCCAGTTGTGCTTCCAACAATGACAGATTTCTTCGAATTCCTTTGAAGGTTCTGTAGAGATCACAGACGAGGTAATTCTTTCCCTGAAGTTACAAGTTCAGTTTATTCATATCGACCAAAATTGACAACTTTGACAGCCAGGTAGGATCTGACAGCTGTGAATCAGCTTTATATTTTTCAGTGAGGAAAACATTTATTTCGTTTCGGAGCTTGTAAAAACGAAGCAGGACTTTACCGCAGCTGAGCCACCTGACTGATATGTGATAAGGCAAGTCACAGAATTCAGAATCAATTTCTTCAAGAAAAGTCTAGAACTGACGGTGAATCAGTGCATGTTCCCGAATGAAGTTCACAGCAGAAACTACTGGTTTCAGTACACAAGAAATATCTAAATCTTTTCCATAGAGTACTTGCTGATGTACGATGCAGTGTATGAACAGAGCGCCTGGAATTTGTAAATCTTCCAAATGAGTCCTGATCTGCCCCAACAGACCCTTCTTCACTACAGTCATGGTTTTTATTTCCTCATCAACTGTAACACCTCGAAGCTGATTCCACCGAAGATTATAGTCTTGGAAAATTGTTTGCACTTCCACGAAAATGACTTCCCATTTGTTGTTCCATGCATGCTGCAAATGGACGCCAACTCTTCCGTTATCTGAAAATCCAAATTGACACCACAAATGAACACGAGAAGTTGTGACGTACTCGAGAGATCAATAGACTCATCCAGCGCCAGAGAATACTACAAGTTCCTAGCTTTCTCGCGTATCTGTAGCACTATGTTCTTTCCAAGTTCTTCTGTTCTCCGCACAACTGAACTTGCCGAAAGGCTGATAGTTCCAAACAAATCGGCTTTCTCAGGACACAAGTCATTTGCTGCTTCGATCACACACGCTCTTTAATGACGTTGCCATCAGTAAACGGTTTTCCTCGTTCTGTCATCTTATGCACTGTTTTGTAACTTGTACGAGTGACAGATTCATTTTCAGCAAATTTTCTCGTGAAGAGATTTCTTTGCGTTTCAAAACCACGTTTAATGGTTTCATATTTCCCAGAGCGTAATTTTCCAGATAAATTTAATATGTTGATGGATGTTTTGTTTCGTAGTGACGCCGAAGATTGTACTCTTTCAAAACGGCAACACGTTCGCTGCATATTACGCAGCTGGTTTTCTGGTCCTTTGTTTCCACAAAGAAGTACTTTTCTCCTCACTCGGCGTCCACTTTTCTTTTCCTACTAGCCATAATTAAAGGTGAAGTACACGGGATCTGAAAATGAAAAAGACATTACATTAGAAACATAATTAAAATCCTATTGAAACACAAGAAAAGCAGAGGACTAGGGGTCACTGGTGAAGCTACAGCTCATCAAAGGTACATATACAGTTTATAGGTACCTTTGTGTAACCGCACAGAGATGATAGAGATAATAGCAAAACGCCGACTGTTCATGGGCCGTAGAAGAAGAGAGGAATAAGAAGACAAAGAGAATCTCATTCTATCTCTACGGCTAACAAGAATAAACAACGATTTAGAGATATCAGAAGAAATTCAGTTCAATGTACAGGGAATCAGAATAATGTAATTATAAAGATACAACAACATCTGATTAATAATGACAATTCCCTAATATATAAAATTCATGATTAGATGCAATGACAAAATAGGCATCCCCATGAATAAACATACACATGATCATCCTACACAGTACCATTGATATTCCATCACAGTTTGGGTAGTCATCCAACACAGTACCAGTGATCTTCCATCACAGCATGGGTTGTCATCCAACACGGTACCAGTGATCCTCATCACAGCATGGATAATCATCCAACACTATAACTGTAGTCTGATACACAACACCAGCAATTATCAGACAACAAGATGGAACAAAGGTCATTCATTCTGTAGCATGTCCTTTGCAGAACCTCGCTCCCATAACAACCTTCCGGAAAACCTCTCGATCATAAGCAAGATTTCCCGCTTCAGATACATCCATCTGGAGATCATCCGCCACATCCTGCACCCATCTTCTCTTTGGCCTTCCCCTGCCTCTCTTGCCAGGCATATATCCCTCCATTATTGTTCTCAGGCACAGACATAGCTATTATATTCCTATATACCCTCTCAACTGCGGTCTGGAAAATCAGTGGCTACGCTCGGCCGTGCCTGGGGCATGTTCGCCCATCTACTTGGTAGTGGCTCAGGGGTGTAAGTTCAAACCCTCTGCTGAAAATTAGACATCAGCATCTCTTCGGCCTAAGTTGTTCCCAATGCCAAAGAGGCGGGAACATGGCTTTACTGGGCTGTTATAGGCACGCCAACACAACATCTCAGCATCCTATACATTTTTTACCAGGGTATCAAGGGATATGCTACTCCATACTCTTGTAGAGTCGCGGCAGGCGGCTTCATTTGGTAATAGAATATATATCTCATAATAAGGTTCGCAAAATTTATAAAAATAAACAACCTAGTGCAGCCAGGAGGTCTCCGAACGTGAGAAAATCTCCTATTATTCTAAACATAATATTTACATTTAAATTGTATCACAACGTCTCGTGTTTCATAGTTATGTCAAGCAAGTTCGAGTACCGACGGCGGGCCGGTTGAAACGACGTCGCGGGCCGGATCCGGCCCGCAGGCGGTAGTTTGGTGACCCCTGGTCTAGGTGATAGGAATGAGAGAGATGACGATTAATAGGCGAAGTGAGTAGGACAAAACCTGGTCTGGCACAATCAAGGCCTGCATGCACTTATTTTCGCACTGGCGAAAGGCCGTGCAAGCTTATGGGGCTTATGTTGACAAATATTACAAATAGTTACCCCCCCCCCCACTCATCCTCCCTGCTCTCTCTCTCTCTCTCTCTCTCTCTCTCTCTCTCTCTCTCTCTCTCTGCTAAATGCTGATGCAACTATGTTTGCTTAGAGAATATTTCAAATATCATAATAACATGATAGTAATGCCTTGACTGATCACTACACTTATGTTCAAGCATTCTGCGGAAATTCTTTTTTTTTTCGCATATCCTATTTACATCGCTGTCAACAACAGCATTTTACCGCTGTTGTTGATGTCTTTGCAAGATTACGCACAGTATTTTGCCTTGCTTACTGAGCGACAATCTCAGACACCCCTGTAAGTAACCAACGCGACCCGATTATCTATCGAATCTCACGCAGCTGTTTCCCCACACGTGGATATACGGGATTACGGAGAAAATCGTTAACACCTTCGCCAGGGAGACCGGCTCCGCGGAATTGCTAGATATCTAAAAGAAAACACCCCGACAAACAAAATTGATGGTCCTTCATTATTATTCTGATGATCATATTGTTATTGTTCTTGTCTTGTATCATCATAAAGTCTTTCACATAATCTGACCTCGCATGTAAAATCTGATCTTTTTCTATTATGATTTTGCCATCTTTGGTTTTTAGGCAACCTGTTGATGTGTGTGTTCTTTTGTTAGTGATGTCATTAATTCTTGTGTGCATTAATTTGGTATTCTGGGTGTTGTGTTGGTTTTCAATTTCCTTGCAATTTTCCTCAGGCCATGTTTCTTTTGCCTCTGTGCATAGCAGTAGCTTCCTGATTTTCCTGTGAATCTCTTCGTATATTTCTTTGTTATTTTTGTTATTTCTTCTTATTTCCATGAGTTTTAAGATGTCTTCCATCATCCATTTCTTGCGCCCTATTATCTTTATTTTTGGGATTATCATTGTTGTTAGTGCAGCTTCTTGACTGATTTCTTTTATATTTTCAATTGGTCACTAACGTCTTGAAATAATAATATATTGCATTGCCATATCGGACAATGCATCGAATCTGTTCTTTACCTCTACGTTGAATTTATTTTTTATCTCCTCATTCTTCAGTGCCTGTAGATTAAATTTTGCTTTTCTATTTGTATATTTGACTTTCTTTAAGTTTATATGTAAATTGCCTAAGATTAATCTATGGTGCAGTAGCAGTCTGCGCTTGGTAGGGGGACATAAACATATAATATTGTTACAAGGGAGATTACTAGAACTTGAAAAAGAAAATGATGTACCTAGCTATTATACCAATAACTAATATTAAAATCTTCATTTTCATTTGATAAATAAAAGAGTTAATACCGCAGTCATGTTTTGCAATTGTAAGAAGAAGTCTATTAAAGTTTTTATACAATATTTGTTTAATCTTTTATTACATACATTTTATTATCAACTTTCTCAATTGTAAGTTTATATTTAATTCTTAAAACTGTACTTTTAATGATAACTCCTTCCATTTACGAATTACGTTTCCCATCTGTGGGGAAACAACATTTTTTTACTGGCCTCTTAAGGCCACCCACAATTTAAAGAAAATTTATTTACGTTAACGGCGAAAGATCTTGGAAGTCTATGGGGTTTATGTTGATAAATATGTTTAGAGGAAATATCATTTATGTTTGTAAATTTCATTCAATTTGAACAAATAGCTCTCTCTCTCTCTCTCTCTCTCTCTCTCTCTCTCTCTCTCTCTCTCTCTCTCTCTCTCTCTCTCTCTCTTTCTTTCTTTCTTTCTTTCTCTCTCTCTCTCTCTCTCTCTCTCTCTCTCTCTCTCTCTCTCTCTCTCTCCCAAATGCTGGTGCAATTACGTTTGCTTAGAGAATATTTAAAATATCATAATAACATTATAGTAATGCCTTGATGGGTGCCTCCTTCCCTCCGTTAGCCTATGAGACACCCTTGGGCAAGGGGGCGTACCCGATTAGCTCCCGATCAGGGTTACGTGAAGCCATGGGTGCAGGTGGTGGATGAAGTTGAAGAGCAGCCGACAGATAGTTGTAGGTTATGGTCTCCAGCTTCACGACGGAAGGCAGAGGACCTCTTTTTTTGGGAGACATTGGGTACGGTCATCGACCAGTATTGTCACTGCTAGGAAGGAAAGCAATGGCAAACTACCTTCTTTACAGATGCCGAGAATATCATGTACTGCAGTCTTATCGATAATCAGAGAAACGGCGTAAATGGGTGCTCCATAAGAGCTCGCCCGGTAGGGGTAGTCATGTGCACCAGGTGACTCCAGACCGTCATCAGGAGACTGAGTGCAAAAGAATATCAACATTGAAAGTAGGAACTTGGAATGTAAGAACTATGAGTGGGGATGGGAAATTTGATAACATTAAGAATGAAATGAGAAATTTAAATATTAACCTTTTATGTGTACGTGAGACCAGATGGACAGGAATGGGCATTATGACATCTGAGGACTATAGAATAATCTATTCTGATGGAGAGAAACAACAGCGAGGAGTCGCAATTATAATGGATACAGAGAGAGCAAAATCGATCAAAGGACATTAGACTGTATCAGACAGAGTGTTAATGGTGAAGTTGAGTGGAAGACCTTTTGATGTTGAAGTCATAGGCTACAAGTTTATGCACCAACAGCAGACAGTAGTGGTGACAGCATCGATACATTTTATAGTGATTTAGAGAAAGCCTTCAAGAAATGCAAGAATTCTGAAGTAACTATCATAATGGGTGACTTGATTGCCAAAGTTGGAAATCAACAGGACGGATGCATAGTGGGCAAGTATGGACTAGGGCAGGGGTCACCAAACTTTTTTCACGGCGGGCCGGATTAGCTGAGAAAATGACGAGCGCGGGCCGGATAGTCATTCTGTACAATACTTGCGCCGTCTCCGTGGCGAAGGTCTTACGGACGTGGTTCGTAATCCCGTATGCCCGCGTTCGAAACACAGCTGCGCGCGATCTGGTAGCAGACAACGTTGCTCTTGTTTTTGTGCTATGTTATGGGTGCCGGTCGTTCAGAAAGCAATGGTAAACTACTGAACGTAAACTTGCCAAGACATCAACAACAGGAAACATATCTGGTGTTGACTGCAAACGTCATGTAAAGGATATGCAACTAACTTTAACAATAATTGCAAGCCAGAACAAAAGCTCTCTAAAAAAAAGACGAAAAACTAAGTTAATCATGGGAAGGGCGTGCAATGCACACAAACAATCAAACAAACAAACAAACAAACAGACAAACAAACAAACAAACAAACAAACAAAGACAACCAACAAATTTATTTACTAAACAAAGTTATCAAAGAAGGCGACGTTAAAAAAAGATATGAATTGCAAACAATTAAGTATATTTAGCTCCTACGAAACGAACAGACATACAAAACACGGTCACGATATACATACCTTACAAAATCTCCATACACAGGTGAAAACAAAGTGTGACGTATCAAAAATGAGAAACAATTAAAAGATATATAATTCTGAAGTATTAAAATAAAAAAAAAATAAGTATTATAGGACAACAAAACACTGCCGACGTTTCGGTTCTAGAACCTTTGTCAAGGACAGAACAACACAAACAGATAAACAGCGAAATAAAGCACACAAAATAAAGTAAACTTGAACACAGCTTCTTGTTGATAGGAGGGAAACAGAAATGGTGAATCTTTTTCAGTGAGGAATCTTTTTCAGTGAGGAAAACATTTATTTCGTTTCGGAGCTTGTAAAAACGAAGCAGGTCTTTACCGCAGCTGAGCCACCTGACTGATGTGTGATAAGGCAAGTCACAGAATTCAGAATCAATTTATTCAAGAAAAGCCTGGAACTGACGGTGATTGAATGCAAGTTCCCGAATGAAGTTCACGGCAGAAACGACTGGTTTCAGTACACAATAAATATCTAAGTCCCACAGAGTACTTCCTGATGTATTATGCAGTGTATGAACAGAACGCCCGGAATTTGCAAATCTTCCAAATGAGTCCTGATCTGCCCCACCAGACCCTTCCTCACTCCAGGCATGTTTTTTTTTTCCTCCATCAACTGTAACATCTCGAAGCTGAAGGTTATAGTCTTGCAAAATTGTTTGCACTTCCACGAAAATGCCTTTCCCAGTTGTTGTTCCATGCATGCTGCAAACGGACGCCAACTCTTCCGTTATCTGTAAGTTCAAATTGACACCACGAATGAACACAAGAAGTTGTGACGTACTCGAGAGGTCAATAGACCCATCCAGCGCCAGAGAATACCACAACAAGATCCTAGCTTTCTC
The DNA here is from genome assembly GCA_963921405.1 of Cepaea hortensis. Classification (NCBI taxonomy): domain Eukaryota; kingdom Metazoa; phylum Mollusca; class Gastropoda; order Stylommatophora; family Helicidae; genus Cepaea; species Cepaea hortensis. The sequence continues at coordinate 34,546,381 of OY992883.1, read as the reverse complement.
GCGTATCTGTAGCACTATGTTCTCTCCAAGTTCTTGTGTTCTCCGCACAACTGAACTTGCCGAAAGGCTGATAGTTCCAAACAAATCGGCTTTCTCAGGACACAAGTCATTTGCTGCTTCGATGATACACTCTGTGATGAAGTTGTCATCAGTAAACGGCTGTCCTCGTTCTGCAATCTTATGCACTGTTTTGTAACTTGTACGAGTGACAGATTCATTTTCAGCAAATTTTCTCGTGAAGAGATTTCTTTGCGTTTAAAAACCACGTTTAATGGTTTCATATTTCCCAGAGCGTAATTTTCCAGAAAACATTTATGTTGATGGATGTTTTGTTTCGTAGTGACGCGAATATTGTACTCTTTCAAAACGGCAACACTTTCGCTGCATATTCCATCCATCATGTGCCATGCCGGTAAGCGTGGGCGGTCATGTTCTGCTATCTCACTCGATCACCAGAGTCGTGGATCAGCTCCGTGTTTCTGTCTCGACCATGCCACAAGGCCAAGTTATCCATGTACTTGCTTCTAGGTCTTCCCCTTGGTCTGTTCCCCTCGATCTTACCAGTTGTCACCAAATTCTCCAATCCATTTCTTCTCATAACATGCCCAAAAAATTTTGACTGTCTACGTCTAATTTCTCTAATCAATTTACGATCTTCATTTGTTTCTTGAAGGACTTGTTCATTGGTCTTTCTGGCTGTCCATGGCATTTTCCTCAGAAACCACATCTCTACAGCCATCAGATGTTTCTCAGCCTGACTGCTCATTGTCCACGCTTCACATCCATACAAAAGTACAGGTTCAATGTAGCATCTCAACACTCTTTTTCTCGTTTCAATTGACATCTTTTTATTGGTCAATATGTTTTTCATCTTGCTAAAGGCTACTTTTGCCATGGCGATTCTTGTTCTAATCTCTTCAAGGCATCTCCCATCAGATGTTATTACTGTTCCGAGATAATTGTACCTGCTCACTTGTTGAAGAATATTCCCATTTACTTGTATATTACATTGTGGTATTTCGTCCTTCCTAGTGACGACCATAATCTGTGTCTTTTTACAATTTAATTCTAACCCTAGTTGTTCACTGTGTGTAACAATCGCATCTACTAAATTTTGCAGGTCCTGTTCATTGTCTGCAATCAAGACTGTATCATCTGCATATCTAATGTTATTGATGCATCGTCCCCCAATGTTGATTCCTTCCATATCTTCAATATTTCTGAAAATACTTTCACTGTACAGATCTGGAGACATTACACATCCCTGTCTCACACCCCTTTTAATAGGCTGATATTGGCTTACTTCATTATCAACTCTTATGGCAGCTTGTTGTTTCCAATATATGTTTTTTACAAGTCTAAGATCTTTTCCATCAATTTGTAGATCTTCAAGCATCCTTATCATGTTGACATGTCTCACTTTATCAAAAGCCTTTGTGTAGTCAATAAAGCAAAGGTGTAGATCTTTGTTTACTTCTATAGAACGTTCGATTATGTTTCTCAGTATATACACAGCATTTACTGTACCCTTGCCTTCCACAAACCCACATTGTTCCTCTCCTATGTCAGGTTGTATTTTCCTCCTAACTCTTTGCATGATAATTCTTAGCAAAATCTTCGTGATGTGACTCATTATACTAATTGTTCGATGTTGATCACATTCCAAGGCTCCTGATTTCTTTGGGATTGCAATAAATACAGAATTACATAACTCCTGAGGTATATTTCCAGTATCATATGTTGTATTAAGCAGACTGGTAACTTGTTCTATTCCAAATTCTTCTAAAGCATTAATCATTTCTGTTGTGACGCTGTCTGATCCGGGGGTCTTGCCAGATTTCATATGGTTAAGAGCATTCTGAACCTCCATCTTCAAAATTGCTGGTCCTTCATTATTATTTTGAACATCATACTGTTCGTCTCTGTTATCGTCATACAGGTTTTTCACGTAATCTGACCATTCATGTAATATCTGATCTTTTTCTATTATGACTCTTCCATCTTTTGTCTTTAGGCAGCCTGCTGATGTACGTGTTCTTTGATTAGTAAGCTCCTGAATTCTTTTGTGCATTAGTTTCGCATTGTTACTGTTGTGTTGTTTTTCAATTTCTCTGCAATTTTCCTCAAGCCATGTTTCTTTTGCCTCCTTACATAAGGTTCTCACTTTTCTGTGAATTTCTTCATATTTGGCAGGATTATTTTTGTTCTGTCGTCTTGTTTCCATTAGTTGTAAAATTTCTTCAGTCATCCATGTCTTACGGCCCACTTTCTTTACTTTTGGAATAGTTTTTTCTGCTGCGCAACTGATTGAATTCTTCATCGTTTCCCATTGATCATCTATATCTTGAAACAGGATCTCTAGATCAGACAATATATCAAATTTGTTCTTTACTTCTATGTTAAAATTATCTTGTATTTCTTTGTCAGTTTTCAATTTGCACAAGTCATATTTAGGGCTACGGCTCATCAAAGGTACATACATATACAGTTTATAGGTACCTTTGTGTAACCGCACAGAGATGATAGAGATAATAGCACAACGCCGACAGTTCTTTGGCCGTAGAAGAAGAGAGGAATAAGAAGACAAGGAGAATCTCATTCTATCTCTACGGCTAACAAGTATAATCAACGATTTAGAGATATCAGAAGAAATTCAGGTGAGTGTACAGGGAATCAGAATAATGTAATTGTAAAGATACAACAACATCTGATTATTAATGCCAATGCCCTAATAAATAAAATTCATGATTAGATGCAATGACAAAATAGGCATCCCCATGAACAAACATACACATGATCATCCTTCACAGTACAATTGATATTCCATGACAGCTTGGGTAGTCATCCAACACAGTACCAGTGATCTTCCATCACAGCATGGGTAGTCATCCAACACAGTACCAGTGATCCTCATCACAGCATGGATATTCATCCAACACAGTAAATGTAGTCTGATACACAACACCAGCAATTATCAGACAACAAGATGGAACAAAGGTCATTCATTCTGTAGCATGTCCTTTGCAGAACCTCGCTCCCATAACAACCTTCCGGAAAACCTCTCGATCATAAGCAATATTTCCCGCTTCAGATACATCCATCCGGAGATCATCCGCCACATCCTGCACCCATCTTCTATTTGGCCTTCCCCTGCCTCTCTTCCCAGGCATATATCCCTCCATTATTGTTCTCAGGCACAGACATAGCTATTATATTCCTATATTCTTATTTAAACTATGAAGGTTCGTTCAAAAACTCACCCCACAGCAGATAATCGTCAATCCACAGGGCCTGTCTACCCTCTCAACTGCGGTCTGGAAAAACAGTGGCTACGCTCGGCCGTGCCTGCGGCATGTTCGCCCATCTACTTGGTAGTGGCTCGTTGGTTTAAGTTCAAACCCTCTGCTGAAAATTAGACATCACCATCTCTTCGGCCTAAGTTGTTCCCAATGCCAAATAGGCGAGAACGTGGCTTTAGTGGGCTGTTATAGGCACGCCAACACAACATCCCAATATCCTATACATTTTTTACCAGGGTATCAAGGGATATGCTACTCCATACTCTTGTAGAGTCGCGGCAGGCGGCTTTATTTGGTAATAGAATATATCTCATAATAAGGTTCGCAAAATTTATAAATAGGGCCACCTAAATAAACAACCTACTGCAGCCAGGAGGTCTCCGCACGTGTGAAGATCTTCTATTAATAATAATAATAATATACATAATATGTACATTCAAATTGTTTCAAAACGTCTCGTGTTTCATAGTTATATCAAGCAAGTTCGAGTACCGACGGCGGGCCGGATGAAATGACGTCGCGGGCCGGATCCGGTCCGCGGGCCTTAGTTTGGTGACCCCTGGCTTAGACGGACGGTGTTTCGCTAGCTCTGTATGAATTTGGAAAACATCTACCGTGTTCGGGATTAATTAAATTTAATATACACGTGCCTGTCATGGCAAAATGTAGATGTGATTCAGGAGTAAAGCAGTGTTACATAAGGTACTCCATAGATTGTATTTAGGTTTAATTAATGTATGATAGACTGGTGATAGTTAGAGTTTAGGACTTCAACGTAGTGTGTTGCGTTGTGGTTAATCAGTAAAAGAGTGTCAGCGACTGTAGGCAGCTGCATTGTAAAAACTAGCTAGTGAGGTGATAATTGGCTCTGCTAGTGAGAATAGTGTAGTGGGGTTATATTTGGAGAGATTAAGGATGGGTTGGGAGATAGGGGAAATGTCCAATGGTAGGATCTTCCAGTGGGGCGCCTACTGGGGTTCAGCAGTAGGGGAAATGTCCAATGGTAGGATCTTCCAGTGGATCGCCTACTGGGGTTCTGCACTCTGTCTATTGGTTTTTCCTTGTCTTATCCTAATTCGGACCAAGGTGATGAGCTCCTCTGCTCCATGACAGAGTTTAGTTCGCTGATAAATATCTGAGCGAGGCCGTAGGCCTACACTCAGCTGGTAAGGTCGGTGAATAGTGCTCTCACCAGGTGTGTTATTTCTCTAACATGTTCCCCGCCAGTTACGAGGAAGCTCTACACTGGTTTTGATGAAGTTCTACTCCGGGTAGGAAGAACACGAGATGAACAGGCCATGTTTAATAAAATGAATAACTTCAGAGAAGAAAGTTTATACAATAGTGTTTATACTGGACCCATGATCAGGAGGGTCCACCAGAACATGGCTCAGTTGAGCAAAACCATATAAACGATTCATGTGTGATATAGTTCACCTAGGATGGGTGATGTTCGTTTTTACACCACATACCAACTGAACACTAGAGATTAAAAAGGAACACTAAACGTAACACATTCACATGGAGTTGTAGATTCCAGTGCAATATTACAAGGGACATTGTGTTTGTGATAATCTAGACAATAGATCGAATCAAGTGTGTTACCAATAACAGTGATACCTATTTTCACAGTACAGGGATTGGTGCATTTAAGAACTATAGGGACTTATAATATGCAGTGTGCAACCGATCCATGATCAGTGTTAAACTATAGACTGTATCTATTTCGGATGATCATGTATATGGATTACCAGGTAGCTACCAGAGAAAGTCAGCGACTGGCAGGAGAGACACATCGCTCGATGAGGTCTTTATGTGCTGAGCTAATGTGCTGTGGTGTAACCTTGCTAGGATGATCTGACTTGGCTCCTAATCTGCTGGTCTGATTCTACACACATTATAGTATACGACACACATTCTTCGCATACACTTCTCACATACACTACACATTTCTTTTAATAAATTAATTGTTATTAATTTTTGGAAGCTAGAGTTGTTGAGTATGTTGTGTTGGGGAAGAATGAGAGGGGGCATGATCCAATGATGATAGAGAGAGAGAGAGAGAAAGAGGTGTCCATAAACTAATGGATGCTCCAGGAAAATGATAAGGGGTTAACATATAATGTGGGTGTTGATTCCCCTCACTCCAGGGACGATACTAAAGGTAATCCACGACTTCATTGGGGGCTCGTAAACGGGATCTTTTGACAGCGGGATCTCTCGTAAATGGGATCTTTTGACAGCGGAATCTCTCGTAAACGGGATCTTTTGACAGCGGAATCTCTCGTAAACGGGATCTTTTGACAGCGGGATCTCTCGTAAATGGGATCTATGGACAGCGCGATCTCTTGTAAGCGGGATCTCTTGTAAAACGGGATCTTTGGACAGCGGGATCTCTCGACAGGGAGGATCTTTTGACACGGGATTTCTCGACACGGGATCTTTAGTTACAGGACGGAGATGTCATATTAGTGAGGATCCAGCTAGGGTGAATGTGGATAGGGGTTAAGACACATATCTTGCCTGTTCACACTTCACAAGTCTACTTAGGTCTGTGGTCCTAATTCTACTCTTGTCACTGAGTGATCGTGTTGTGTTGTGCTGTGTGGTGTTAAATATATAGATACATTTAATTAGTATATATCTATATCTTTGTTTTGAAGATAATTTGCACCTAACCTGTTGACTTACCTCTCTGAAATATGACCACTCCTAAACTAACTGTGGCAGAACTAAGGGCAAAGGGGTAAGAAATGTGTTTGTGGGGTTCTGCACTAACAGATTACATACAGGAGGTGGAGAGGGATTTTCGTCAAGCAGAAAGGGAAGATCGGAATGCCGAGATGGAATTGAGAAAGATTGAGTTAGAAACTAAGAAACTTTAAGCTGAGCAGGCAGCTAAGAAACTTGAAGCTGAGCAGGCAGCTAAGAAACTTGAAGCTGAGCAAGTAGCTAAGAAACTTGAAACTGAGCAAGCCACTAGAAGGATGGGACTTGAAGCTGAGCAAGCAGCTAAGAAACTCGAAGCTGAGCAAGCAGCTAAGAGACTTGAAGCTGAGCAAGCAGCTAAGAAATTGGAAGATGAACAAGAAGCTCAGAAAAGGGAGCACGAGTACCGAATGCGGTAACTCGAGCTTAAGAGACAATCTAGTGGGGAAATTGAGGAAGCAGTGGGAGGTTCCTCTCTCCCTGGGTCAACCCCAGTAGGTGGACATAGTTACCATGCTATGAAGTTCCCTCTAGCCGTCTACGAAGAAGACAAAGAGAAGATTGACCGGTACTTTCAACCCTTCGAGGCCATGTCGGTTGCTATGTGTCTGGATCGTGACAAATGGTGTCTTAAGTTGTCCCAGGGATTACGCGGGACCGGATACGAGGTTTATTCTCGCCAGCCGCCCGGACACGAAAACAATTACGCCGAATTGAAAACGGCTCTGCTGAAACGTTTCGAGATTGGGTCACATACCTACCCGAAAAAATTTCGAGCAGCGAAACGAGAACCGGGAGAGTTGTTTGCCGCCTACAGTCTGCGTCTGAAATCCTATCTCCATAAGTGAATGGATTTGGCAGGATTCGCACATGACTATGAGAGTCTGGAAGAGCTCATGGTGGTCGACCAGTTGAAGAAGCAAATGTCAAAACCTCTCAGGACATTCCTGGGAGAACAAGGGGCGGAACGTATTAACCTCGTGACGAAATTGGCAGAACGGTTCGTCGAGGTACATGGGGAGGCAGGGGAAAACCTTTCCACCAACCTAAAATGTCAGGAGAACCCTGACAGGAAGAAAACCAAAAACTCAGGAACCAAGAAGGGGGAACCTTATGTAAAAAAACTTCAGAGGATAGTTCAGAGAAGACGAAGGAGAGAAGCAAGAGCACTTCGAGCTCTACACAAAAACGACCGTGGTCGGAGAAGTGGTGTTCAATTTTTAAGTTACCCTCTCACAATACGAGGGACTGCAAATCGAAGGCTAAGAGCCCTCACTTCGCAGCATGTCAAGTGACTTCAAAGGGGGTTGTCACTGAAAATGCCAAGGTCAACAAGGAAGCTCGCCACCAGGAGAGCTCACTAAAGTCCGACACTAGAAAATCTAGGACAAGAAAATGGTGCAACCACTGCAGGTCAAACACACACAATGCTATTGACTGCAGGGAAAGTCAGGAGATTCTCATTTAGTCGTGTGCCCCGGGAAACCTAAGGTAGAACCCACCGAACAGGTCGAGGCCGAGGAAGAGACTCCAGACCAGAATAAACCACCTGTAGTGGAATTGATAGAGGTTAACGGTCGACACGTTGAGTGTCTATACGACACTGGAATGGATGGGTAGGCCGTGATTTCTGCTGATCTGGTACACCCAGAACAATTCACAGGTGAGACCATGGAGATACAGCCTGCACAGAAGAGTGCTGTGGCCATGAAGTTGCCCATTGCCAAAGTGGAGATTCGGTCGAGATACGTCACCGGCACAATCAAGGCTGCTGTATTGACCGATCCCATTTTTCCCGTCATCCTCGGTTGCCGGTATGTCTTTCTGGGAATGCCCAGGGAGTCAATCCATATGGTAGCAATACAGACTCGCTCTCAGACGAGAACGGAAGAGGCAGAAACAATTGTGACTAACCCACTGTCCAGAGAGAGGATGCAACCTTACGTCCTTGCTACAAAAAGCTGCAGAAAAGTGCTGATCCACCAAAACGGGGGCAGTACTACATGAAGAATAGGATACTCTACAGGAGAGCCGGAATGGGAGACAACCTATACAGTCAGTTGGTGGTCCCGAAGGCTCAACGGTCTCAAATTCTTCATATGGGGCATACCATCTCCTTTAGTGGGCACATGGGTATTGCCGCCACGATGCAGCAATATTCCTGCCATTACTATTGGCCGGGAATGACAGATGATGTGCGTCGGTATGTGAAGTCATGCCCTGAGTGCCAGAGGGTGGCACCGAAACACTGGACAGCACCTGTTGTCTTGGGTGAGATGCCCATCATGAACTCTCCTTTCGAGAGGGTAGCCATCGATATCGTGGGTCCACTTCCTAGGACTAGGAAGAGGAACATGTATATACTCACAATGGTGGATTGCTGTACAATGTGGGGTGAAGCCATACCGTTGACCACGATTGACTCGAAACGAGTGGCGGACGCACTGATGGAGGCCTTTACCAGATTAGGCTTCCCTGATCAAATTTTGACGGACAATGGGTCCCAGTTCTGTGGGAAACTCATGGAGGAGGTATTTAGGGTGTTCCACTCTAACCACATACATACCAGCCCTTACCACCCTCAAGCCAATGGACAAGTTGAGCGTTTCAACGGCACGTTGATGACAATGCTCCGGAAACAGGCACAGGAAAAACCTGATAGGTGGGATGAATATATCCCATCCGCACTTTTTGCCTATCGGGAAGTTCCTCATGGCTCAACAGGACTACCACCCGCTACTTTGCTGTTTGGTCGTCCAATCAAAGGACCGTTGGAAGCCATGTTGAGGAGTTGGACTGAAGAGGGGACGTCAGAAGAAGTGATCTCTTCTTATACATACGTGGAGGAACTGAAAGAAAAACTTCAAAAGGGATGGACTCTGGCGAATCAATACTTGAAAAAGGCAAGAAAAAGACATGCGGCTTACTACAACCGTAGGTCTAAAGACAGATCTCTAGAGGAGGGAGACAAAGTCTTGTTGCTACTCCCAACGGGAAACAACAAACTGGAGATATGTTGGCAAGGACCATTTCCCGTGGAAATGGTGATATCCAGAACCAACCATCAGATCCGGATCCGGGGAAAGTCGAAGATTTTCCATATCAATCTCCTCCGGAAATACGAGGAGAGACGCGGAGACAAAGCAGCCCACCTCATGGCAATGGCAGTTGCAGTGGAGACTGAAGTGGGAACCAACGAGGGCAGGGAATATCCCTTGGTACACCAGGAAACCTACAAGGATGTGCAGGTGAACCCTGATCTGACCTCCCAGGAGAGGGAAAAGATAACCCAGGTTCTCGAGTCTCATAAGGAGATACTGACTGATAAACCAGGACGAACGAGGTTGGTGAAGTTCGAGATGACTTTGACCACTCAGGAGCCTGTTCGACAAAAGGTTTACCCAGTGCTATTCTCTAAAGAAAAGGCCCTGGAGGAGAAAATACAGAAACTGCTGGAGGAAGACGTGATTGCGCCCTCCACATCCCCATACAATGCGTGGGTGGTTTTGTTACGCAAACCAAGTGCATGATTAGTTACTAGACTCTGGAATTTCTGGGTCACACCATCACTCCAGAACAAATTGTCCCAGAGGAAAAGAACCTAGAAAAAAAATCAGAAGTGCTCCAAGGCCAAAAACGAAGAAGGATGTGCGATCCTTTCTCTCGTTGTGTGGGTTTTACCACAAATTTATCCCACATTTCACTGAACTGGGAGCTCCATTAAAAGAAACCTTGAAAAAGGGATCCCCGGACCAAATTGTTTGGACACCGGAGTGCGAGAGTGCCTATAGTCAGTTGAAGGAGGCTTTGGTCAGCAAACCTGTTTTACAGCTCTCTGACCTTTCCAAACGATTTGTGTTGAGAACAGATGCGAGTGGGATTGGAATTGGGGCAGCCTTGTTACAGGAAGGGAAAGAAGATGCTTCGGTTTTGAAACCTGTAGCATACGCAAGCAAGAAACTTCTCCAGGCTGAGAGGAATTATTCGACCGTCGAGAGAGAATGCTTGTCTCTCGTATGGGCCGTGCAGAAATTCCAGCCCTATTTGTATGGAGTTCAGTTTCGGGTCCAGTCGGATCATCAGCCTCTGATGTTCCTGGCTACTTCGCAGAAGCTCAACGCCCGTTTGATGCGGTGGTCGTTGCTACTTCAACCCTACCAGTTCACAGTGCAGTATATACCTGGGAAGAAAAATGTTGGAGCGGATTTTCTGTCCAAACACCCAGCTCCTGATGAGGAGGAATAATTCATCTGGATCGAACTTACAGTGGAAAAGAGTGAGATGGACTACTCTCTTAAGAGGGGGCCTATGTCGTGGAATCACTGTGAGTTAACGATCAGATGATACAAATAACAGAGAAACAGTCTGATTCCCAGCTGCAAGTTGTTTGTTGCTGGCGGCGGTGAGATCAAACGTACAGCCGACCTTGAGGATACAAGAGAGACAGGTGCTGTAGTTGAGATAAGGGAGACAATAATTCCTGTGATGTAAGGGAAATGGATAGTCTGCCCTTGGGACCATCTGGTGGTGACATCAAAGGACGTCACTAGGACAATCCAAGACTGTTTGAAAAAAACCTAACTTGTTGCAGGGATTGTAAGCAAGAGAGTTGGCCTAGACGGATGGTGTTTCGCTAGCTCTGTATGAATTTGGAAAACATCTACCGTGTTCGGGATTAATTAAATTTAATATACACGTGCCTGTCATGGCAAAATGTAGATGTGATTCAGGAGTAAAGCAGTGTTACATAAGGTACTCCATAGATTGTATTTAGGTATACTTAATGTATGATAGACTGGTGATAATTAGAGTTTAGGACTTCAACGTAGTGTGTTGCGTTGTGGTTAGGCAGTAAAAGAGTGTCAGCGACTGTAGGCAGCTGCATTGTAAAAACTAGCTAGTGAGGTGATAATTGGCTTTGCTAGTGAGAATAGTGTAGTGGGGTGATATTTGGAGAGATTGAGGATGGGTTGGGAGATAGGAGAAATGTCCAATGGTAGGATCTTCCAGTGGGGCGCCTACTGGGGTTCTGCACTCTGTCTATTGGTTTTTAATTCCCTTATCCTAATTCGGACCAAGGTGATGAGCTCCTCTGCTCCATGACAGAGTTTAATTCGCTGATAAATATCTGAGCGAGGCCATAGGCCTACACTCAGCTGGTAAGGTCGGTGACTAGTGCTCTCACCAGGTGTGTTATTTCTCTAACATGTTCTCCGCCAGTTACGCGGAAGCTCTACACTGGTTTTGATGAAGTTCTACTCCGCGTAGGAAGAACACGAGATGAACAGTCCATGTTTAATAAGATGAATAACTCCAGAGAAGAAAGTTTATACAATAGTGTTATACTGGACCTATGATCAGGAGGGTCCACCAGAACATGGCTCAGTAGAGCAAAACCATATAAACGATTCCTGTGTGATATAGTTCACCTAGGATGGGTGATGTTCGTTTTTACACCACATACCAACTGAACACTAGAGATTAAAAAGGAACACTAAACGTAACACATTCACATGGAGTTGTAGATTCCAGTGCAATATTACAAGGGACATTGTGTTTGTGATAATCTAGACAATAGATCGAATCAAGTGTGTTACCAATAACAATGATACCTATTTTCACAGTACAGGGATTGGTGCATTTAAGAACTATAGGGACTTATAATATGCAGTGTGCAACCGATCCATGATCAGTGTTAAACTATAGACTGTATCTATTTCGGATGATCATGATTACCAGGTAGCTACCAGAGAGAGTCAGCGACTGGCAGGAGAGACACATCGCTCGGTGAGGTCTTTATGTGCTGAGCTAACGTGCTGTGGTGTAACCTTGCTAGGATGATCTGGCTTGGCTCCTAATCTGCTGGTCCGATTCTACACACATTATAGTATACGACACACATTCTTCGCATACACTTCTCACATACACTACACTTTTCTTTTAATAAATTAATTGTTATTAATTTTTGGAAGCTAGAGTTGTTGAATATGTTGTGTTGGGGAAGAATGAGAGAGGGCATGATCCAATGATGATAGAGAGAGAGAGAAAGAGGTGTCCATAAACTGAGGGAGTGTGGTGGACGGAATCTAGTGGATGCTCCAGGATAATGATAAGGGGTTAAAATATAATGTGGGTGTTGATTCCCCTCATTCCAGGGACGACACTAAAGGTAATCTACAACATGTATCGCCATCTCACACTATTACCAGAGTCGTGGATCAATTCCGTGTTCTTGTCTCGACCATGTCACGTGGCCAAGCCATCCAGATGTTTACTTCTTTGTCTTGCCATTGTTTTTTTTTTCTCAATCTTACTAACTGTCACCAAGTTCTCTAGTTTATGTCTTCTCATAACGTGTCCAAAAAGTTGTGACTACGTCTAATTTCTCTAATAAGATTATTGTTTTCATCTGCTTCTTGTATGACACGCTCATTGGGTGTTTATTATGTCTGTCCATTGTATTCTTTTCATTTTCCTCAGAAACCGCATTTCCACATCCATTAGACGTTTTTCAGCCTGTCTGCTCATTGTCCACGCTTCACATCCATACACAAGTACAGGTTCTGTGTAGTACCTCAACACTCTTTTTTCTCGATGCAAATGACATCGTTTTATTGGTCGGTATGTTTTCCATCTTGCAAAAGGCTTCCTTCGTCATAGCTATTCTTATTCTAATATCTCTTCATGGCACATCCCATCATATGTAATGACTGTTCGGAGATAGTTGTGCCGATTGCCTTGTGTAAGAATATTCTCATCTACTCGTATATTACTTTGTGATATTTTCTTTTCTTTTTTTTAACACACATAATCTTATCTTCTTACAATTTAATTCTAACCCTAGTTGTTCACTGTATACAATAACCGCATCTACTAAATGTTGCAGATCCTGTTCAATGTCTGCAATAACTACTGTATCATTCGCATATCCAATGTTATTGATGTCTCCCACTGGTGATTCCTCTCAAGTCGTCTAAATTTCTAAAAATATTCTTACTGTATAATGAAAAAGATCTGGAGACATTACACATCCCTGTCACACACCTCTCTTAATGGGCTAATAATGACGTACTTTCAAGAGAAACGTTTAAACAGCTTTCATATGCGGTGTCTGCGAAGAATTCTTGGTATTAAGTGGCAAGACAAAATCACAAATACTGAAGTATTGGAAAGATCAGGTTTTGTGACGGTTTATTCCATGCTCAGTCTTCGTAGACCTAGATGGATATGACATCTTAGGAGGATGGATGATGGTAGAATACCAAAGGACATCTTTTTTGGTGAATTAGAGATGGGTAAGAGATATCAGGCTCGGCCTCTACTACGATACAAAGATGTGTGTAAGCGGGACATGATTGATACAGGCATTGATAATGCACAGTGGGAGCAAGTAGCCACTGAATGTGTTGCATGGAGGGCAAAGATCAGAAATGGAATAAAGACAAAGGTGAAAATTATTGCAGATAAGTCACACACCGAGCTTGTGAGACGTAAGATGGTGCATGATGGTGGAAATGACCACGTGTTCACATGCACCCACTTTTACAACGCGAATTGGCCTTATCAGTCTCATTCGCTACCGCCATAGGTAAAAGTTAATATGCCTTTTAAAGCACAAACTATCGTCTGTCAAGACGGCAATGTGCCAATGATGGAATGACGTACTTCATTATCAATCTTTATGGTAGCTTACTGTTTCCAATATATGTGTTTTATATGTCTAAGGTAAGTATAGCACACACTTTATATGTACACACTGTCAGTATAGCACACACATGATATGTACTCCCTACCAGCATATCATATCATAAACATTATATGTACACCCTACCAATATAACACAACCAATATATGTATACAGTCAGTATAGCACAAACATTATAATCACACTCTCCCAGAAAATACGCAAAGTTGTCAATATATCAGAGTTGTCCTCTCACCATTAAAAATATACCAAGAGGTCAATATATCAGAGTTGTCCCATCCTCATAGAAAATACCCGAAGTTGTCAATATATCAGAGTTGTCCTTTCATCATAGAAAATACACCAAGATGTCAATATATCAGAGTTGTCCTTTCATCACAGAAAATACATCAAGTTGTCAATATATCAGAGTTGTCCTTTCATCATAGAAAATACATCAAGTTGTCAATATATCAGAGTTGTCCTTTCATCACAGAAAATACATCAAGTTGTCAATATATCAGAGTTGTCCTTTCATCACAGAAAATACATCAAGTTGTCAATATATCAGAGTTGTCCTTTCATCATAGAAAATACATCAAGTTGTCAATATATCAGAGTTGTCCTTTCATCATAGAAAATACACCAAGAGGTCAATATATCAGAGTTGTCCTTTCATCACAGAAAATACATCAAGTTGTCAATATATCAGAGTTGTCCTTTCATCATAGAAAATACACCAGGAGGTCAATATATCAGAGTTGTCCTTTCATCACAGAAAATACATCAAGTTGTCAATATATCAGAGTTGTCCTTTCATCACAGAAAATACACCAATTTGTCAATATATCAGAGTTGTCCTTTCATCACAGAAAATACATCAAGTTGTCAATATATCAGAGTTGTCCTTTCATCATAGAAAATACATCAAGTTGTCAATATATCAGAGTTGTCCTTTCATCATAGAAAATACATAAAGTTGTCAATATATCAGAGTTGTCCTTTCATCACAGAAAATACACCAAGTTGTCAATATATCAGAGTTGTCCTTTCATCATAGAAAATACATCAAGTTGTCAATATATCAGAGTTGTCCTTTCATCATAGAAAATACATCAAGTTGTCAATATATCAGAGTTGTCCTTTCATCATAGAAAATACCCGAAGTTGTCAATATATCAGAGTTGTCCTTTCATCATAGAAAATACACCAAGAGGTCAATATATCAGAGTTGTCCTTTCATCACAGAAAATACATCAAGTTGTCAATATATCAGAGTAGTCCTCTCACCATTAAAAATATACCAAGAGGTCAATATTATATATCATAGTTGTCCCATCCTCATAGAAAATACCCGAAGTTGTCAATATATCAGAGTTGTCCTTTCATCATAGAAAATACACCAAGAGGTCAATATATCAGAGTTGTCCTTTCATCATAGAAAATACCCGAAATTTCAATATATTAGAGTTGTCCTTTCATCATAGAAAATACCCGAAGTTTTCAATATGTCAGAGTTGTCCCCCATCATAGAAGATATATCAAGTTGTCAATATATTAGAGTT
This sequence comes from Cepaea hortensis, assembly GCA_963921405.1. NCBI lineage: Eukaryota > Metazoa > Mollusca > Gastropoda > Stylommatophora > Helicidae > Cepaea > Cepaea hortensis. Next base: position 34,531,124 of record OY992883.1, on the reverse strand, counting down.
GTCCTCTCATCATAGAAAATGCATTAAGTGGTCATTACATAAGAGTTGTCCTCTCATCACAGAATATTCATCAAAATGTGAAAGTGTTAAATGAATTCTCCAAGCACAAAGGGGAGAAAAAACCACACATACAACAAACTGTGAATATGGCGCAATCTCTCCATGTACAATACAAATTAGAGCCGTGTATTGTATTACAGTGTAATCTACACAAAGCTGTGCATATATAGCACATGCCCTTCGGGTACAACACAGACAAGAAACGATGAAAATATGTGAGATCTCCTTCAATTATAGCACACACAACATGTTGATAATATGTGACAGTTGTGCACTTTGTGTACTTATGAATGGCGGAAAGCAGTAATTATGACAACGGCAAACAATTACTTTTGCTGAGAATGTCTTGTCCTGATTTGCCCATCAGCTTGCCGATATTTTTCTGCCGTTGAATCTTATTGGAATGTTGTTAGTTTTCCCTCTGGTGTCTAACCTGACACTATGGCCACTAAGATCACATACCTTTGAAGAATACCTCTTATGTTATCAATCCATCTGCACATAGGTATTTATGAAGCCTTAAAACCAAACATTTTACTGTTGTAGACAAACAGGAGCTGGGCTACATTCACATGATATGACCGACTCCATATTCTTTATCTTTATATGTCATTTACATTATATTGATTACATTATGTGATTTTGCCTGTGTCAATGTTTCTCGTAGTTATTTGTGAGAACACTTGTGACTTTTCATGATGCATCTCAGTTCACAAGATGTAAGTACAAATCGATGGCTAGATTGGTCTGCTACACATGAAATCAAGAACCCACTTGGGTACTAGCAAGAAAGATCGTGACACAGTACGAAGCAGATGTGTATTTAATCATTTGGCTACTTGAACTATAAATAGCCACACGCTTAGATTTAGTTCTGGGGAAGACGGAGCACACATAGGCATGTCCGGGGTGCTGGACGTCGGTGTTGTATGACAAATTCTAATAGGCTGTGAACTTCCTCTATGGCGTTCTGGTCAGAGGCCATGTTTGTACAAAATACAAATTTCAGATGTGTGTTGGCCAGAGGTGAGATCAAATTAACGGTCACGTATGACACCACACACTCTCTACACAGGAACATTACAAACAGCAATAGATCAATACTGAGGAGAGAAACTGCATAGGAGGCGATAGTAGAGAAAGACAATCATGCAAGTGGTACGGGTCAAGGAGGTGCCAATGAAGGAGATATGCGCCCAGACATATCATCAAGACTGTGTGAATGTGGTACAATGGGGAGACAGAGTTGTAAATATGGCAAATCATAGAGGGTATTACTGGGTAGGATGATGTAACAGTGTAGACTGACGGGTGTGTCCGGCGATGTGAGCGATAGGAATGGAGCTTCACAGTTAAACAGCGTGGCAATATACCAAGCGGAGCATATTAAAACACGGCATTCAGCATGAGAATGGAAGGACAGGCTGCCATTGCGGCTGCATCAGAGATGACTTGCGAAGACTGCGTGCGGTAAGGCAGCTATTATAGCTTACTCTCACTCGGTGTTTGGATGGTTCGGTTATGAACATAAACGACTGACACACGCTTATTCGTTACACCTACAAGAGAACTTACTGTCCGAGCCATCCCGGGGTAGGTGGGAATAAAACGTCCGATTTGCAGGCCAATGGTTCTATAGGTTATCATACTTTTCGGTATCTTCTCAGATAGACGGAGCACATATGGACATGGCCCAAGAGTGATTCTATCGGTGTTGGATGAGAAATGTTGGCTAATACTCGCTTACCAAAGCTGTTTATGAATGCTCGTTTGCTTTCCACTGTAATCTCGGAATGTTTAAGCAGTGATGATAACTACAGGGTGACCAAAAATTAAAAAATATAAACACAGAACCCACAAATCTTTGAATAATTTAGAAAGTTTTGGGCATCATTGGGACGACGCAGAAGATTGGATCGAGATCAACAGTGGTTCTAGCAAGACGGAGGCCACGCCATATAGATCAAATGACTCTCTATTCTGGTTGAGATAGCGATTTCAGGGGAGACTGATCGGCATGAACTGTGACATGGAGTGGGCACCGCATTTACCTGACTTCAAGCCCCTAGATTTTTATATATGGGGGTATCTCAAACAAAATGCCTACCAGAACAATCCTCAAACGATTGGTGATCAGTAATGACAGCAAAGATAAGGAAATCCCCACAAAGGAATGCGGTCGAGTAATTGACAATTTAGCGCAACGTATGCAAGTGTGCATCCAATGCTGCGGAGGCCATTTGGAACATATTTTGGAAAGAAGATAACTTGTATGCAAAGTGACCGAAGTAACTGAAACTTTTGGAAATGATTGTTCATAGACTGAAGTTTACGTTCACCAAATTTCAAGAAATTTGCTTGACCTTCATAGGAGTTAATAAACATTTTATGGGTTCTTTTTTCTTTTTTTTTATAATCACCCTGCAGACTGTATGTGTGCTAGGTTGTTGATATCTGCTTTATTTAATACTGATATTTTGAATTAACTACAATGAAATATAATCGCCAGGCACCTCGCTAGATAGCTCAAGAGATGGCACTCCAACGAGAGAAGTGAAGAAAATATTTCCCGTGAAATCTTCTGAAGATTTCAACAAAAGTTTTGCAGGTAAGAACATCCCTCCATCATGGCTTTCTTATACCTTGTTGTTATGATAACTGCTGGAAGGGCCTTCGCTTAGAGACAGGGTCGGAGTATAGCATGTTCTTTAGCTGTTATAACCTTTACTATCCTTAGTTAGGAGCATAATAAATACACTTACTATATATATATATATATATATATATATATATATATATATATATATATATATATATATATATATATATATATATATATACAAACTAGCTGACCCGGCCCTGCTTCGCCCAGTCCCTGGCGGGGATCTATCTATCTATCTATCTATCTATCTATCGACGAGGAGGGGGGGAGGGGGAGGAGGAGGAGGATTATAACGCATATGCCTGTAGATAACTGTAGCGAAAAGTTCCACCTATTTGAGAAAAATGCTACAATTTTACATATATAGCAATGCTATTAAAAGTTATGTCCCCTCGCTATATATAAATTATAATGTAAATTAAAATATTAAATAATATTAAGTAAATAACTGTTTGTACACTAACAAACTATGACACTTGGCAGCACCGGAATGAGAAGAAGACGTGTAGAAAATTTCATCTCAATCGGATGGACAGTTCGCGAACGCATAAATAACATACAGACAGACAGACAGACGTATTTTATATATATAGATAATGTAAAGTCTCACTAACTTTGTATGTAAAAAACATTTGAAAAATGAAGTACACGATGTCATCAAAAATTGCGGTGCACAGTCCATCTTGAAGAAATATGCAACGAATAGTTGTCGTCTGCTGGAGTATTTCTTTGCACTCCAAACATAGTGGTGTTATCAATTTTTTTTTTTTTTTTTTTTTTTTTTTTTGCAGAAGGTATTTGACAATGTGAAGAGACGTGTACATGTCTTGAAGACCGTGGAGGAGATTTCCAACACCTGCTATAATAAATACCTTATCGGTACTTTCCAGCTTCCCCAAAACAGCGTTAGATCATATCAGTGACTATTGTAACTAACTTAATGAATTTTTAGCACATGTTTAATGACATCATGTACTTCATTTTTCAAATTCTGTTCTATATACAAAGTGTAGTGAGACGTTACAAACACATAGTATAGAAGAAGAAGAAGAAGAAGAAGAAGAAGAAGAAGAAGAAGAAGAAGAAGAAGAAGAAGAAGAAGAAGAAGAAGAAGAAGAAGAAGAAGAAGAAGAAGAAGAAGAAGAAGAAGAAGAAGAAGAAGAAGAAGAAGAAGAAGAAGAAGAAGAAGAAGAAGAAGAAGAAGAAGAAGAAGAAGAAGAAGAAGAAGAAGAAGAAGAAGAAGAAGAAGAAGAAGAAGAAGAAGAAGAAGAAGAAGAAGAAGAAGAAGAAGAAGAAGAAGAAGAAGAAGAAGAAGAAGAAGAAGAAGAAGAAGAAGAAGAAGAAGAAGAAGAAGAAGAAGAAGAAGAAGAAGAAGAAGAAGAAGAAGAAGAAGAAGAAGAAGAAGAAGAAGAAGAAGAAGAAGAAGAAGAAGAAGAAGAAGAAGAAGAAGAAGAAGAAGAAGAAGAAGAAGAAGAAGAAGAAGAAGAAGAAGAAGAAGAAGAAGAAGAAGAAGAAGAAGAAGAAGGTAGGATGAAAAAGAATGGAAGGAAGGAAGGAAGGAAGGAAGGAAGGAAGGAAGGAAGGAAGGAAGGAAGGCAGGCAGGCAGGCAGGCAGGCAGGCAGGCAGGCAGGCAGGAAGGAAGGAAGGAAGGAAGGAAGGAAGGAAGGAAGGAGAAGAAGAAGGAAGGAAGAAGAGGAATGAAGGAAGAAGAAGAAAGAAGGTAGAAATGGGAGAAGTAAGAATAATAATAAAGAAGAAGGACGAAGAAGAAGATTGGCACCAGAGTTTGTCTATTCCCCTAGAGTGCATGGTTCATCTCTCTTGGTGATATTTTCTATCAGATAAGGTGGAGGAGCGCAGACGGGAGAGCTTCCCCCAGGAAAATTCCAGTAATGAGAATCTAAACTCAATCACTGCAACGTTCAAGCTAGTGGTAAGTGAGCAGGTTACATAACAATGAAGTCATATCATTGACATTACCCACCCACTCATCTACCTGTGTGTCTATACAGTAATACAACATCACATCGTCTGGCCACCGACACACCATTTTAATCTGTCTGTCTGTCTGTCTGTCTATGTTTATGTCTATATATCTACCTGTCTATCTGTCTGCCTGTCTGTCTGTCTGTCTGTCTGTCTGTCTGTCTGTCTGTCTATGTTTATGTCTATATATCTACTTGTCTGTCTGTCTGTCTGTCTGTCTGTCTGTCTTGTCTGTCTGTCTGTCTGTCTGTCTTATCTACCTGTCTGTCTGTCTATGTTTATGTCTGTCTGTCTGTCTGTCTGTCTGTCTGTCTGTCTGTCTGTCTGTGTTTATGTCTATATATCTACCTGTCTATCTGTCTGTCTGGCTGTCTGCCTACTAACCTGCATTCCCCTCTTTCAGTCTTTTCATCTATCCGCAAGGCTGTCTACCTGTCTGAATGTATGCATGTTTTTTTTTTCTATATATATTTATGTATGTCTGTTTTTCTCTTTGCATCTGCCCTTTTGTCTGCCTCTCTGTCCGTGTATTGTTTTAATGCCTCTTTTATTGCCTCTCTAATGTATATATCTATCGATTTACTTTATCAACATTGTCTTTCTATTCAACAGTCTGCCTGCCTGTCAGCTTCCCTGCCTGTCTGTCTGCTGTCTGCCTACTTATCGGCCAATCGGCCTGCATGCCTGCGTGTTAGCTTGTCTGCCCGCCTGTCAGCCTGTCTGCCTACATGCCTGCTAGTCAGCTTGCATGTTTGACTGCCTGCCTGTCTGTCTGCCTGCCAGCCTGTCCGTCTGTCGGTTGTGTATCTGTCTGCCATCCTATCTATCTATTAGCCTGTCTGTTTGGTTGCATGTCTGTCTATGTTTTTTTCAAAACTGAGAGGGAAGACCATCATCATTATCATCATGTGCCATGCCGATAAGCGTAGGCGGTCATGTTCTGCCATCTCACTCAATCACTAGAGTCGTGGATCAGCTCTGCGTTCCTGTCTCGAACATGCCACGTGGCCAAGCCATCCAGGTATTTACCTCTCGGTCTTCCCCTTGGTCTCTTCCCTTCGATCTTGCCAGTCGTCACCAAGTTCTCCAATTCATTTCTTCTCATAACATGCCCAAAAAATTTTGACTGTCTACGTCTAATATCGCTAATCAGTTTACGATCTTCATTTGTTTCTTGAAGGACTTGTTCATTGGTTTTTCTGTCTGTCCATGGTATTCTTTGCATTTTCCTCAGAAACCACATTTCCATAGTCATCAACTGTTTTTCAGCTTGACTGCTTATTGTCCACGCTTCACATCCATACAAAAGAATAGGTTCTATGTAGCACTGCAACACTCTTTTTCTCGTTCAATTGATATTTTTTTATTGTATGTTTGTCATCTTGCAAAAGGCAACCTTCGCAATGGCAATTCTTGTTCTAATCTCTTCAAGGCATCTCCTATCAGATGTTATGACTATGCCGAGATAACTGTATCGATTCACTTGCTTAAGAATATGCCCATTTACTCCTATATCAAATTGTGGTATTTTCTTCCTCCCAGTGACGACCATAATCTGTGTCTTCTTAATATTGAGTTCTAACCCTAGTTGTTCACTGTGTGCAACAACCGCATCTACTAAATTTTGCAGGTCCTGTTCATTGTCTGCAATCAAGACTGTATCATCTGCATATCTAATGTTATTGATATATCGTCCCCCAATGTTGCTTGCTTGCTTGTGTTCGTTGGCTTGAGCTCCAAGGCGAAGTCCTGTATGTCGGATGAAGGCATCCTGTTGTCCAACATCAGTGTGATGTCATACAGGACCTGAGTTTTGCGTGAGTATCCGTTGTCCCATGTCTGGCTTATTGGTGTGCAGACTGGTGGTTCCTCGCCGTACAGGCAGACACTCTCCGACTTCGGAGGAATCGGCGATCCTACTGACTTTAGCCAGGACCCCGAAAGGACCTGTTGCCCAGGACGCTCGACGAGGACGCGTCAATAGGTCTTGACCAGTATATAACCCGGCCCTGGTGCCTTGGAAACACCTCTGCGTCCCGTCCCCCAATGTTGATTCCTTCCATATCTTCTATATTTCTGAAAATATTTTCACTGTACAGGGAAAAAAGATCTGGAGACATTACGCATCCCTGTCTCACACCTCTTTTAATAGGCTGATATTGACCTACATTGTTATAAGTTCTGATGGCAGCTTGTTAATTTGTAGATCTTCAGGCATCCTTATCATGTTGACATGTCTCACTTTATCGAAAGCCTTTGTGTAGTTAATAAAGCAAAGATATATATCTTTGTTTACTTCTATAGAACGTCCAATTACTGTTCTCAGTATATACACATCATTTACTGTGCCCTTGTCTTCTGCAAACCCACATTGTTCTTCTCCTATTTCGGGTTGTATTTTCTTCCTGACGCTTTGCATGATAATTCTCATCAGAATCTTCGTGATGTGGCTCATTATACTAATTGTTCAATGTTGATCGCATTAGAAGGCTCCTGATTTCTTCGGGACTGCAATACATATAGAATTGCATAATTCAGGAGGTATATCTCCTGTTTCGTATATTGCGTTCAGCAGTCTGGTGACTTGGTCTATTCCATATTCTTCTAAGGCATTGTTCATGTCTATTGTGATGCTATCTGTACCCGGGGTCTTGCCAGTTTTCATATGGTTAAGAGCATTCTGAACTTCTTCTTCTTCTTCTTCTTCAGCGTTCCGAGCCATTGAGGTTCTTTGCTGCAAATACAATCCGTCTCCATTCGTCTCTCTGGTGGACCTTCTCTTGCCAGTCGTTGATTCCAAGTGCTTGTAGGTCTGTACATGTATTATCTCTCCACCGCCTTCTTGGTCTACCTCGGGGTCTACGGTCATTTATTTCCTGAGTGTAAGCGAGTTTTGTTTCCCTATTATCTTCCATTCTTTCTATATGCCCCAGCCATCTTCAAAATTGATGGTCCTTTATTATTATTCCGCCGATCATGTTCGTCTCTTGTATCATCATATTCAACCTGACAATCTGACCACGCATGTAAAATCTGATCTTTTTCTATTATGATTTTGCCATCTTTGGTTTTTAGGCAACCCGTTGATGTGTGTGTTCTTTTGTTAGTGATGTCATTAATTCTTTTGTGCATTAATTTGGTATTCCGGGTGTTGTGTTGGTTTTCAATTTCCTTGTAATTTTTCTGAAGCCATGTTTCTTTTGCCTCTTTGCACAGTTTCCTAATTTTCCTGTGAATCTCTTTATATTTTTCCTTGTTATTTTTGTTATTCCTCCTTACGTCCATGAGTTTTAAGATGTCTTCTGTCATCCATATTTTGCGTCCTATTATCTTTAATTTTGGGATGGTTGTTTCTGCAGCTTGGTTGACTGATTTCTTTACTATTTCCCATTGGTCACTGACGTCTTGAAATAATATTTCCATATCGGACAATGCATCGAATCTGTTCTTTACCTCTACGTTGAATTTATCTTTTATTTCCTCACTCTTCAGTGCCTGTAGATCAAATTGTGTGTTTCTTGGTGGTGAATATTTGACTTTCTTTAATTTTATATGCAAATTGCTTAAGATTAATCTTAAAGTCTTAATCTTAAATTAAGGGAAGACCAGGAGAACTTTAAATCAGATAGCAGTGGGAACGATTAGTAGTATGAGTTTTCGCTGTCTGTTGACCGAGGGGACGGAGCACGTATGGGAGTGTCCTGAGTGCATGTATATACACCTCCATCTATTGTTCCATATTTGTCTTTCGTATTCTGCGCAGAACTTCTTCATAAAAAAAGGATTTAAAACTAACACGAGGAGTGCTAGCAAGTCGGAGAGAAAGGGTTCAATGCCAACACCAACTGAGCCCAATGCGTATGTACATTCTTTGTTGTAGTTCTGTGTATACTTTCCGTATTCACGCACATGAACATGCTCTACGTCGGTTTTCTTATCGTAAACCTGATCCTAATGTCTAGTCCGTCCTGTAATCCCTGCTTCTTTCTTCTACTTCTACGAGTGCCAATCAATAAATTTGTGTTTATTTATGAACTGTCACTGTCTTACTAGCCTCAAATATCTCCCCAATTGATTTTCTGTGTAATACGTGTACAACATTGGAACCGACCAATTATTTCTTTTGTTTAAATGTTTGTTAGTATATTGAACACACAGAATTACGGTCCGATTGTGTTTGTGTACTTGTTTTCTGACCTATGCTGGTTTAATATAAAATTTTGAGATATATGGTGCTACTTATAAGGTTGGAAGATACGAATTATGTTCATATTCCATAGTTGTGGGTTCATGGGGACGATAGATCTGGATAACGAAGACACCATTTCTCTAGTTGGTCATGTGTCGAAGTACACATTATGATGTGGCAGGTTCAAATCCCTGTCGGTAATTATAGCTTTCAATTGTTATGTTGTCTAGTGGGTCCTCTAATCCCTACTTCCTTCCTCTATTTCTATGAGCGCCAAACATTACACGTATGTTTATTTGTGAACTGCCTACAAATGTTGAGTTGCCTACCACCAGAAGCGCGGTGCCATATTGGTATATACGTTCGGTTACTCAATTTGCTATTATATTTTTTTAATCCTTCTATCTGGGGTTCGAAGATATGATCAACGGGCCGTCAGGCCCAAGCTAAATAAAGAGTTATGGGTGTTTGTACTGTGATTCAGTGGTAGCAGATGAAATAGTATGTCAGTTTTCGCTTAATTTAATCTCTGGAAGGCCTACAGCTGGCGTGGTTGCCAGCCTGCGGCCTGTCGGTTGTTGAATTGTCTGGGCTAAATATTAGGTTAATTCAATACACTGGCATTGATGACGTTTCAAGCATGGGAAAAGCTTGATCTATCGTTATAAGCTTTTTGACGAGACTTGTTTCCTGACCCGGTAACATAGTACCATTTCCACGGTGGGCTGTGTTGCAGAGTTATCCTTCCCCTCCTCAGGCGCAGATAAGAGCGGGGTGTGCAAAATCATTACTGATACTTCACACCTACGCAGAGGCGTGTTAGAATGTAACCAGGGTACGACTGCGCACATCATATAATAACAGACTAAGGCTTGGTAACGTTTCCTTCACATGATTTAGGTAGTGCATTGTCAACAGACTGCAATCCATTTCCCAGAGAAAATCGTTTGTGTGTGTGTGTGTGTGTGTATATATATATATATATATATATTATATATATATATATATATATATATATATATATATGTGTGTGTGTGTGCGCGCGCGCGCGTGCGTGCGTGCGTGTGTGTGTGTGTCGCGTGTACTGGACACTTTGCGTCTTGGCAGACGATAGTTATTGTGCTTCCAAAAAAGGCATAATAACCTCTGCATAGCACAAAGTCTGGACTGTAATGAGGAGACCATGTGTTGCCAATGCAGAATGATCCCTCTCTTGGTCTGCCTGGTTTACTCCAGAGGCAAGGTGACACCAATCCATCTGGTATAACTAGTAGGAATAATTAGATGATACATGTTTGTGTAGTATTAATGTTTAGTCATATTTGCTGAAGTGAACCTGTTTTCTCAAATGTCCTGAACCGAACAGGTTTCGTTTTAATATTAATACATTTTAATAATTCATGTTTTTCTTTAGATCTGTTTGTGTTGTTCTTGATGAAGATTAGCATAATCGAAATGTCATTCGCTGTATCGTAGTATACTTACATCTATCCGCGGTTGTTTGTTCGGAATAATGGCGGCCGGCTTTGTCGCAGAACTGACTAGTTTGCCTTATGCAGTAATGTGTGGCTGCTGGTTTTCTAGTGACTGCCGCTTCCATCGACGACTAACTGTATTTTTCGTGGAGGACTTTTGTGTTGGCATTCTAACGGCAGCATTATGCACAGTGTACCAGTGCGGGTTGTTGGTTTGTCAAGACTCCTGTCTGTTCCACTTTTCACATGGGGAAGTGAGGAGCAGTTCGTGTGATATTCATTTGCACAGGAACGGAACATAATGGGGATGACCCGTTGCCGTGAAGTTGGAACCGAGACTAATGAAAAAACCAGTAGTATACTTATTTTTATTTTATTGTGCTTATTTTGTAATTTTTGTGGATATCCCCCGTGTAATTTATGTTTACCGTAGTAGAGTTGGTTGTAAGACCTGCAAGTAAGGTCGGAAGATAAAAACAACTCCAAATGAAAAATGCGATATCATCATCATGTGTCATGCCGCTAAGCGTGGGCGGTCACGCTTTGCCATCTCACTCGACCACCAGAGTCATGGATCAGCTCAGTCATCTTGTCTCGGCCATAAAAAGTGTCCAAGCCATCCCCTTGTTCACTTTCCCTCGATCTTGCCTGTTGTCACCAAGTTCTCCAATTTATTTCTTCTCATAACGTGACCAGAAAAGTGTGATTGTCTACGTCTAATGTCTCTAATCAGTTTACGGTTTTCATTTATTTCTTGTAGGACTTGGTAATTGGTTTTTCTGTCTGTCTATAGTATTCTTTGCATTCTCCTAGAAACCACATTTCCACAGCCATCAGATGTTTTTCATCTTGTCTGCTCATTGTCCAAGCTTCACATCCATACAAAAGTACAGGTTCTATGTAGCACCTCAGCAATATTTTCTCGTTGCAAATGACATCTTTTTATTGGTCAGTATGTTTATCATCTTGCGAAAGGCTGCCTTCGCCATGGCGATTCTTGTTCTTATCTCTTCAAAGCACCTCCCATCAGATGTTATGACTGTTCCGAGATAATTGTACCCATTCGCTTGTTTAAGAATATTCCCACTTACTAGTATATTACATTGTTGTATTTCCTTCTTCTTAGTGACGACCATACATGTGTCTTCTTACAATTTAATTCTAATCCAGGTTGTTCACTGTGTGCAACAATTGCTTCTACTAATTGTTGCAGATCCTGCTCATTGTCTGCAATCAATACTGTTTCATCCGCATATCTATTGTTATTGATGTTATGTCCCCCAATGATGATTTCTTTCATATCGTCAACATGTCTGAAAATATTTTCACTGTACAGGGAAGAAAAAAAAAAGAGACATTATACATCCCTGTCTCACACCTCTTTTAATAAGCTGATATTGACCTACTTCATTATCAATCTTTATGGCAGCTTGTTGTTTCCAATATATGATTTTTATGAGTCTAAGGTTTTTCTCGTCGGTCTCCCTGGCGCAAAGGTTAAGGACGTTGTTCGTAATCCTGTATACTCTCGTAAGAAACACAGCTAAGCGACATTCGGCAGCAGATCGCGTCTCGTTGGTTACTTATGGATGTATGTTAGCCGGTCGTTCAGAACTACTGAACGTAAAACTTGCCAAGACATCAACAGCAGTCCTGTAAAGGATATGCGAAAAAAGGTCTTTCCCTCAATTTGCAGATCTGCAAGCATCTCTTTCATGTTGACATGTCTTACTTTATCAAAAGCCTTTGTGTAGTCAATAAAGCAAAGATGTAAGTCTTTGTTTACTTCTATAGAACGTTCAATTAATGTTCTCAGCACATGAGATATGCACAGACATGTATTCAACCAGCAAAGTATACAATCAAATCAAGAGATATCAATATTATCGACACCCTAACAACCTTGGTTGTCACTCTCTCACTCCATGTCCACTTGGCAACACCATTATCTTTCTCCACTTAACCCGTTGATAAATGATGTATTCGTTTTACACACCAAAATGTGACTCCAGCACACGTTGCACCACAAGCGTCTAAGGGTCATTATTGTCACTCACTTATACACCCACATGATTTATATCCCAGAAACCCCGCATTACGTCTACTCTGAGAGACTAAATACGCTTGATGTCAACACTATATCAGTGTTCATACACATTAACACGCCCCATTATTACTCCAGACCTCAATCACTCGATGACAATACGATCATATGTGTACATTTATGTTTGTATAGAAATATGGTTATGTTAAAGAGCATGTGTGCTATTGTATGTCTCCGCTCTAGAATGTTGATTATGTATACGGTTATATGTTTATGTGTACGCCTATTTCTATGCTCTATATGTTCAGTTATAAAAAAACTATATATGTATGTATATGTTTGTGTAGATTATTAATGTTTCATAAGCAGAAAGTGGAGGTGAAACATTAACAATAAACAGAATGGGGAAGTGAAACATGGGCAGGAAACAGAATGTGAAGATTAAAAATGGATAATAAACAGACAAACAGAGAATCATCTAGTACAAGTGGCATGTGGAGAGTACAGTTCCTAGTGACCAAGGCCGCAACGATCAGTAGTAGCAAGCAGGTCATGGCTATCAACCCCACAATGATTAGTTTCAGTGTGTAGTCCATGGCTTACAAACTGTGCAGCTTTTCTGTATCATTTACTACAGTTAGTAAACACGCTTATAAACGCATTGAGGCCTCGGAGATGTAGTTTTACAGGAGAATAGTGGACATTCTTTTCAACAGGCAACATGAACAACTTCTGATGTTTTGAAAGAGATTAAGACACAATGATAACTGATCACAAACATCAAAAAGAGGCTGCCGTCATGCTTTGGCCAGATCATGATAAATGAATAACTGAACATGTGACAACCGGAAAGAATTGTGAAATAGAGGAAAACAGAGCTAGAAAATTATTGACAGACTTTTGTCATGATATGGAGGGATGTCACCATATGAACTGTTATATATTGTTTGATCACTCACGCCATTCATCAAGGCACTCGATGATGATGATTGTAATGCAATGAAATGACACGAGCCCTCCTTAGACACGTGACATATCCCTCACGGGGTTTCATATAGCCTACACCGAGAACTGCTGTTCTAGGCTACGAAGATATAAATAAACATACGATCGTACACATAACCAAACCAGAGACAAAAGGCCTAGCAAAATCTGCATTAACAAGCGTCTTAGGCTGAGAGGAGATCCCAGTTTAAGTGCTGGCATCCTGTCGCATTTCCTTCCAGTGCAATAGCATCATCTTAATCCTCTGGTGTAACCGCGTATGTGACAACACTCTAATTTTTGTCCTAGATTTGTAGTTGTATGTGTTTCTATCCCGGTCTCCGTGGCGAAGGTCTTACGGACGTGGTTCATAATCCCAAATACCCGCATTCGAAACACAGCTGCGCGCTATGTGCAGCAAGCAGACCGCGTTACGTTGGTTTTGCGTTGATATCGGTGCCGGTCGGTCAGAAAGCAACGGCAAACTACTGAACGTAACTCTTGCCAAGGGATCATAGCGGCAAAAATGCTGGTGTTGACTGCGATGTCCTATAAAAAGGATATTGGGAAACAAATGTGTTTCTCTAAAGCTAACGCTATATATAATGTGTGTTTTTATTTTTGTTGTTTTTTTTTTTTTTTGTATATCCTTTACAGGACATCGCTGTCAACATCAGCATCTTTCAGCTGATTGTTGATTTCTTGAAAAGATTACGCTCAGTAGTTTGCTATTGCTTTCTGAGCGGCCGGCTCACATACTCCGTAAGTTACCGACCTCATTCGAACCACTGCTGATTCTCACCGTCGTCACGTTACTTACGAGAGTATACGAGATTACGGTGAAAAGTCGCTAACCTCTAGGCCAGGACGCCGGCTTATATTTAATATTTAATAGGAAAACGAGAAATAGAATCCGTAAGCTTTACTGAGACACGACCACAAATCACAAAATGGACGGTACGGCCAAAGCTTTCGGCAGAATACTTATAACAACAAACACACACTATTACAAGTACATGAAATACTGTACGTGAATATATATATATATATATATATATATATATATATATATATATATATATATATATATATATATATATATATATGTGGGGGGGGGGGGGGGTTATTCAACTGTTTCCTTGTTTTGGATTTGTCAGTTGTGTCGTCAAATACCGCGTGTATTGTTATAACAATGCTGTGAGACTGGACATATTCAGTCATCATCAAGTGCCGTGCCGACTGGCGTAGGCGTTCATGACTCTCCACAGATCTCGGTCTTTGGTTTTCTGGATCAACTCTCCTGTTGATATTTTTCCATGCCACCGTCGCAATCCATCCAGCATCATTTCTCGTGGTCTGCCTCTGCCTCTCTTCCCCTCGATCTGTCCAGTTGTCACGATGTTCTCCAGCGCCTCTCTTCTCATCACATGACCAAAAGAAGCTGTTTATCTCTTTCTTATTTTTGTATATAATGTTCTAGTTTTGCCAGCCTCTTTAAGGCATTCGTCGTTAGTTACTTTGGCAGTCCAAGGAATTCGCAACATTTGTCTAAGAAACACATCTCTATTGCTTATAAATCTCTTCCTAATTTGTTCATTTATATTCCAAGATTCCCAAGTAAAACAGGTTTTATATAGCTCTTTAGCACTCTCTTTCTTACATTCAATGATAGCGACTTATTGCATAAGATATTCTTCATTTTTTGAAATGCAGCCTTTGCTTGCCCTATTCTGTTCTTAATCTCTGTTGTGCATCTTCCATCTGATGTTATAAATGACCCTAGATATTTAAAACTATCCACTTGGTGAAGAATTTTCCCTTCTATTTCATATTTGGGTGTCACCACACTTCATGACTAACCACATATTCAGTGCCAAAACAAAGTTAGGTTTAGACCAAACCATATTGAGTGGCACCTTGCCGTTTTGACAGACGAAAGTATATGAACTTAAATTTGGCCAAAATTCCATCGCACAATGCCTGGGCATAGCTTCAGAGAACATGTGTTTCACACGCAGCATGTTCCCTCTCTCGGCCTTGCCTTATTTACTCCAGTGGAAAGTATAACCAGTAAGTCTGGAACAAGGTAGGCTGCAGACGCTGACCAAACCAAATTAGATGGTGGAAAATGAGAAGTAGTGATGTGTCACAGTTATGATTTAAAAGTTGTGAATATGGTAGCAGACATGCTGTATTACAACACAATGATGACAATTGGAACGATATATAAGTCAATGGCAGATACGTGAAGTCACTTAAGACTATTAATCATCCCATGACAAATAGGGCAAAGTGAACAAAAGACATTGGAAATATTGACTCACTTAAAGGAAAAAGCCCAACAGATGGGGCTGGTTATCAACCAAGATAAGACAGAATATATGGTAATTTCAAGAGACGGAATGGCTAAAAACTCTGGCCACATAAAAATAGATAATATGACCATTAAAAGAACGGAAACATACAAATACCTGGGTACAATCTTTAACTGCTCCAACATCATAAGGGAAGAAATACAAACTAGAATCAACTCTGGAAATAAGATATACTATGCACTACAACATCTACTAAAATCAAAGGCGCTATCTCATAACACCAAAATCACAATATACAAAACACTGACCAGACCAGTTGTGCTGTATGGCTCTGAAACCTGGAGTACAACGAAAAGAGACGAAGCCTTGTTACAAACCTTTGAGAACAAAATTTTAAGACGCATCTTTGGACCCATTAGGGATACACATAGTGGAGAGTGGAAAAGAAGAAGTAACAAAGACATTTATGATCTGTTTAAGTCCCCGCTAATCACTGGTATCATGAAGGCTAATAGACTACAATGGCTGGGGCATATAGAAAGAATGAAAGATAATAGGGAAACAAAACTCGCTTACACTCAGGAAATAAATGACCGCAGACCCCGAGGTAGACCAAGAAGGCGGTGGAGAGATAATATATATACAGATCTACAAGCACTTGGAATCAACGACTGGCAAGAGAAGGTCAACCAGAGAGACGAATGGAGACGGATTGTATTTGCAGCAAAGAACCTCAATGGCTAGGAACGCTGAAGAAGAAGAATGACAAATAGTCGATTAATCATCCCATCACACACACACACACACACACACACACACACACACACACACACACACATCGTGATTGTAACTGACTCAGAAAGCATGCTGAGTAGGGTGAGGACAGGCAAGCTTCGTGCCGAGTGGCTTGCTTCGCTTCGGAAGTCACGGGTGGCAAGCATCGTCTGGATATTTTCTCCGGGGCATGCTGGTGTGCTGGGGAATGAACATGCGGACAGATTGGCTGGCTCTGTAAAACTTGGTGGAGTATTGATGCATGACAAGGCAGACGTGGTTGCGGTCTTGTGGGAGCACGTGTACACCTCCGAGGAGCAAATGGATCACCATGGTCTGGCAAGAATGCGACAGCGTGGA
>OY992883.1:34396774-34511774 GCA_963921405.1 Cepaea hortensis | reverse complement strand
TTACGGTGTTTTATCCGAGTTAATTACTGCTGGTATCACTAAATGTTCAAGCCTGCAACTTTGCCATTTACTTCCGTCTAGCTTAGCGAATCAGACGTTGTTTGTCGTGTTTCTAAACGGATAGTTTTGTGTTACAACTGAAATACTTATTTCCGACTGTATAAGACATATAGTATTTTACATAATTGTGTTTTAGTTAACTTCATACATATACATTTTTTTTACTCTTATTGTTATTATTACTATCAATATTGCTATTATTAATGATATAATATTATTATTGTAATTGCTGTTGTTGTTTTATCACTAGTACTAGTAACCATGTCCACGGCTTCTACTGGCTCTTATGTTTCTCTTGCTTCTTTTTCTTCTGTATATTATTATTATTATTATCGTCATTGTTGCTGCTTTTTATCATTATTATCCACTTCTTCTTCTTTGCTTCTTCTGTTGTTTATTATTATTATTATTATTATTATTATTATTATTATTATTATTATTATTATTATTATTATTATTATTTTTATTATTATTATGTACTTCGTACCCCTTGTCTTGTTCTTTTTATCCCTATCTCTTCTTCTTCTTCTTCTTCTTCTTCTTCTTCTTCTTCTTCTTCTTCTTCTTCTTCTTCTTCTTCTTCTTCTTCATCTTTCTATTCTCGGCCTCCTCCTCCTCCTCCACTTCAGCGTTATGCTCATTCTCCTCCTGTCTGCCCTTCATCTCCCAAAGAGCATATGCTCCCAACGAACTCACATCTCGCCCTCATGATTGGTTGGATTTTGCAAATAAGTTGTCCAAGGGTTGAGGCAGCCTGCCTCGTACGCACCCTCCTTGGTCGTCGCTATGATTCTGAGGAGGTTAAGACCAGCTATTGTATTATAATAATATAATATTTGTGTGCCATGACGTGCATGTGTCAATCAATCAATCGGGTGCCGTCTCCACAGTGAGGGTTGGTCTCGCCCTGACTGTACATTCTGTCAGATTGATGTTCGCCCATCTCTTGACGTTATCCTCCCACAAGTATGGTTGTCTGCCTCTTGCTTGCTAGTCCTCAACCTTGCCTTACAGTATGGTTTTTATAAGAGTATTGTCTTTTAATGTGGCCGAAATATTTCACTTGTCTCTTTTTTATTCCTTTCATCAACTCTCTTTTCATTCCCAGGTTTTCTAGAACCTTTGTATTTAATTGTTTTTGTTTCCATGAAATATGGCATATTCGAATGTATATCCACATCTCCAAGGCCTCTATTCGACTTTCTAGTTACTTGTTCAATGTCCAGTCTTCCGCGCCATACCGTAGTGTTGAATGTACGAAGCATTTGACAATTCTCATTTTTAATGCGTTATTAATCTCTCTAGATTGTAATGGTCATGTGTAAGAGGATACGAACGGGTAGATTAGCTTGCGGGCATGGCTGCTCTGGTGAGTGGACCAAGAGGACACGATAAACGCTATTGGTATGGCATGACGAGTAAATTACTCCAGGGATGGGTGTGGTTAAGCAACTTTTACCAGACTGCAAGAACACCAAGGCAAACGAGGTTTAATTAGACAATAACGCCAAAGAGTTGAGTTGAGTTGAGCTAAGAACTGACATAGCTGCACTCAAGACATTTCCATACGTGCTCCGTCCCCTCGTTTAACAGCCAGCGAAGAGTCACGCTACTAATAATTCCCACCACTATCTGATTTAAAGTACTGGTCTCCCCTCTCAGATTTGAGATACTACCAGAACCCCCGTCAATCCCCCACAATCTCATCCTTTCCACATACAGGGTTCTCAATCTGTTCCCCGACCTTCGCCACCTGGTCTCACGGGTGCACGACCATTTCCCCCTTGTCCATAGGTAATTAGCGCTAAAGAATAATTAACCAACACAGAGCTGGTGTTTCAGTTTCATGTTTCATATGCTAAGGCAAATACCGAGGAGAGTGTTTGAGCACTTATGGACTAATAGTTCGATGTGCAATGAGCATGATCTGGGGGGGGGGGGATGAGTGGTCTCGAGGTATGGTTCCGCCTCGAGTGCTGGAGGTCCCGGGTTCAAGCCCCAGTGAGGGCCGGGATTTTTTCACGTGGACTTCTAGTAACAAAATTTCCCCTGGTCTCTGAGTAGTTAGATCGGGCGCCCGTGTGTATTGTGCGCACGTAAAATATCCCTTGGCAGTTGGAAATAGAAAAAGAGTAGTCTAAACGGCGCTGCCCGGGTAAAATTTCGAGTTAAAAATCTTCCCGAAGTATTTCAGGATCCTCGCCGGTGCTATGGAATTCGTGCACTGAGCTGAGATTCTCCGGACTCAGGCTTGAGTTAGGAGTAGAACGGAGCACTTATGGGTTATACCCGTGTGCTGTGATGTTGATCCGTCGACTAAACTAAACTAAAAAAAAAAAAAACTATAACTGAGTATGATCTGTTATTAACTCTTACGACACAAAAGAGAACTATTGACAATAGTATTGTTTGCTTTCCCTATGGGCCCCAGGCACACTTTCTGTTTTTTCCTTATTTGTTGTTTTGCCTTTATGATATGTGTTGTATTTTTTTTTTATATTTCCACATTTCAATTGCATTTATTCTTTATGTAACTATTTATTCATATTCTATACCTCCGCACAATACAACATGAAACAAGCATAAACCAAATACTTCACAATTCCATTAGACCGTTATGGCTCTTAAATAATGAACATTTAACGACTTGAAAGAATCGGTTAGTTCCAGTGTTCTAACGTTAGACGCAGGAAAATGGAAAACATTGTCTAAAATTAGAAGAACATAAATTGCCTCAAGTGAATTTGGACATTCGTTGTCGAGACGAAGCACTCAGCTTGTTGACTGGCGGAGGGAATGAGTTTTTCACGGGACAGGTTCTCTTCATCGTCTGAGAAGATTAAAAGGAACACGGAGGTAGTGGCAAGATGGCGGGTGCTCTCAGAGAAGTCCAAACATAAGAAAGATAACTCTGAGGAGAGCGATGAAAGGTGAGCAACTCTTTGTTTTGTTTTCTCTCTCTCTCTCTCTCTCTCTCTCTCTCTCTCTCTCTCTCTCTCTCTCTCTCTCGCTCTCCTATGCCGATCTGTGTCTCTCTGTATCATTATGTGCGTGTTTATCTATCTATCTATCTATCTATCTATCTATCTATCTATCTATCTATCTATCTATCTGTCTATCTGTCTGTCTGGCTGGCTGTCTGGCTGGCTGGCTGGCTGTCTGTCTGTTTATTTGTCTATCTAGCACCCCAGATGTGTTCACGTAAAGTAACAGCTAGGATACATACATTTGAAGCAAGAGTTAACACGGAAACGGGCAAGAAACAACTAGAATATAAATGTTTAAATTAACACCCAGAACACAGGCATTTAAATTAACAAGAATACAAACATTTAACGTAACACCTAGAACAGAGACACGTAAAGTAACACATGGAACACAGACCTTTAAAGTAACACCCAGAATACATACAATTAAAGTAACAACTGAAAGATGATAACGGAAGTTAACGAAAGCCAAGTTTCCATTATATTAGGTTTGGACCAAGCAAAAATGGATGGCGGAAAATGGGAAGTAGTGGTGTGTCACAGTTATGTCTTAAATGTTGTTAATATGGTAGCAGGCATGTTGTGTTATAGCGCAATGAAAACATTTCGGTGATATATAAGCCCATGGCAGTTATGGTAAATCGCTTACAACGATTAATCATCCCATGGCACTTAATCAGTTAAGATGACTGGAAGTCATTTGGTCATAGAAGAAGAGGTAGGAGGAGGAGGAGGACAAAAAGGAGAAGAAAGAGGGGGGGGGGCAGCGAAAGTAACACGACATACGAGATGAAGTGGCCAGTTTACTTTCTCTCCGCCTGTCCTTCCAACACAATCCTTAGAAAATTCTGGAAATTAATACCCATTGTTATGAAACCGTGTAAACCCCTGGGCCATACTGGTCGGAAAAATTATCCTTCCGCTACTGAGAAATGAATCCAGACTATTGTCTCGAAGAACCTTTGACGTTGGAGTGGGTTCACCTGATGACGACACTGGCAATAGGGAAAGCTAATCCGCATGCAAACATCAGTAGTAGCACTTGTATGGACTACTTTTGAGTTCAAAGCGAGCGAATGTCAAGAAGAAGAAGAAGAAGAAGAAGAAGAAGAAGAAGAAGAAGAAGAAGAAGAAGAAGAAGAAGAAGAAGAAGAAGAAGAAGAAGAAGAAGAAGAAGAAGGGGGAGGGGAGAAGAAGAAGAAGAAGAAGAAGAAGAAGAAGAAGAAGAAGATGAAGAAGAAGAAGAAGAAGAAGAAGAAGAAGAAGAAGAAGAAGAAGAAGAAGAAGAAGAAGCAGCAGCAGCAGCAGCAGCAGCAGCTTGTCTCGTAGGCAAGCCCACTATCTACTATGCCACAGCAGCCTCCTCCTCCTTATAATGTAAACAGCGCAAAGTATAAACACACCACCGCAGCCATACTAAGGCTCGTCTAGAGTTGTGTTTCCGGCCGTGCTAGAGTTACGGTCGCCACGGCTGCTGTTGGAGGCGAAATGCATCTCAAGTGGTTGGCGATGCACAAAGGTCAGTACCAGGCTGTTACTTTAAACCAAGTCAGGTTGTGCTTTCGGGACAGACAGACACACGGACTGACAGTTAGACAGACAATGACACCCGACTGTACTCGTGTAGACAAACATTTGCAGGCACTCTAGCCTGATCGATAGATTGTTCCAGAAGGCGGGGCGTTTATGAAGTTGAAGGATCCCGCATGAATCTGTTTGTCGTGTTCCCTTCTGGCGTAGGACATTTCACTGCTTGCTTCTCTCTCTCTCTCTCTTCTCTCTCTCTCTCTCTCTCTCTCTCTCTCTCTCTCTCTCTCTCTCTCTGTCTCTCTGTCTGTCTGTCTGTCTCTCTCTTTCTCTCTCTCTGTGAGTGTGTATGTGTGTGTGTGTGTGTTTTTTTTTTCTCCTCACTGTCTTATTCTTTACAAAAGTGTATTAAGTTGAAGAAAATTGTGTTTTTTCTTGATTCTAATTTGTGAATGTATACATTCACTCTCTGTCTGTCTGTCTGTCTGTCTGTCTGTATGTCTGTCTGTGGGCATAGTAGACAGGCACACACCTACAGCCAGACAGACACACTACTACAGATAAGACAGACAACTGCAGGTATACAGACACACAACCACAGCCATTCAAACACACAACTACAGTCAGACACACAGCTACAGCCATAGAGACACACTGCTACAGACAGACAGACACACAACTGTAGGCAGACAGACACACAACAACAGGCAGACAGACACACAGCTACATGCAGACAGACACACAACTACAGGCAAACAGACAGACAACTATAGGCAGACAGACACACAACTACAGGCAGACAGACACACACCTACAGGCAGAGAGACACGTAACTACAGGCAGACAGACACACAATTACAGGCAGACTGACACATACCTACAGGCAGACAGACACACAACTACAGGCAGACTGACACATAACTACAACCAGACAGACACACATCTACAGCCAAACAGACACGCGTACGAATAAACATACTGACACGCGCGTACAAAGAGGATCACAAAGGAAGACAGGCAAGCCATATGGCAGAGGTCACATGGCCATCTCCAGGTGGGCCCCTTTACCTGCGGCCTCTATCTGCCTGACACGGTCACGTGATAACAATACAGCCAGATAAGTTAGCTTCGTATCTTTGATTACCGCCGGGCGGGATCATCCGTGAGCATGTTGGCAGTCGAGCGAGTGAGCAGTGACCTCTGTGAGCCGTTACACGCGTGGGGGTTAGGCGGTGGTGCGAGTGAGTACTAACCGTTTCACTTGGAGATGAGTTAGAACCGGGGCGTCAGCTCTTTCTGTGAGAAACACACACACAAATGGTGAGCGCTTGAGTCTGCGACCAGATACAGCGCATATTTCGAGTTCGGATATTGTCGTTTCCGCCGGTAAGAGACTGTTGAAACGTTGTTTGTTTGGCGTTGTGTGTTGGTGTTGTTTTAGTTGTCAGATGAGTGCCCGGATCTCCCTGGCGTGGTCGGTCTGTGAGTACAATGCTTACTGGGTCTCTGGTGCTGCGCAGGGTCGTGTGTAATGTAGAGGTTATATGGAGATATAGAGGCCTGGTTACCATTTGTGGGCTGGGCATTAACTCATTAAGTGTCATGGGATGATTAATTGTCTAAAAACGACTTCCCGCATCTGCCATTGGCTTATATACAGTAGTTTTGTATGTCTTACGTTCTTCTTCTTCTTCTTCTTCTTCTTCTTCTTCTTCTTCTTCTTCTTCTTCTTCTTCTTCTTGTTCTTCTTCTTCTTTCTTTCTTTCTTTCTTTCTGGCTTGCTTTCTAATTATCTTTCTTACGTACTTTCTATTGTTCTACCTATTTTTGTCACGTTCTTTCTTCCTTTCTACTGTTTTCTTCTTTTCCTCATTACTCCCATCCTGCTCCCACTCCTATTCCTCTTCTTCTTCTTATTAATATTATTATTGTTATTATTATTTAAAGTAGTAGTAGTAGTAGTAGTAGTAGTGGTAGTAGTAGTAGTAGTAGTAGTAGTAGTAGTAGTAGTAGTAGTAGTAGTAGTAGTAGTAGTAGTAGCAGCAGCAGCAGTAGTAGTAGTAGCAGCAGCAATAGTAGTAGTAGCAGCAGCAAAAGTAGTAGTAGTAGTAATTTAGTAGTTGTAATAGTAGTAGTGCCCGCTTCCTGGCCTAGAGGCTAGCGACTTTTCTCCGTAATCGCGTATACTCTCGTAGGTAACGTGACGACGGTGAGAATCAGCAGTGGTTCGAATCGCGTCCGTATCTTACGGGGTATGTGAGCCGGCCGCTCAGAAAGAGGACAAAAAACTAGAAAACTCAGTGACAACTGGCATTACTAACAGGAAAAGAACCAGGGGTAAGCAAAGCGATCAATACCTTGATGGCTTGGCCAGATGTCATAATCGAGCTATGAACACAACCCAAGTCTGCGGTGACGATGTTAGGTAACGAACCAAGACCATCCACGCTTACCAGCATGGCTTATGACGATGGTGATAAGTAATAATACTTGTACACTCAACTTGTAGTGATCATGATGTGTGCTGGTAATGGCCACTCCCTTCATGATGTCATTTCACATGGCCTGTGAAGACTATGACTACCAACGTTGCTGTTTACGAGCTCTATTATGGTCCAGAAGTGCTAGCTACTTAAGACCACTTAAATCACCCAGATGTACCTTCACTAAAGCCAAGTCTGCATGAGAATCTAGGTCAGCACAAGTTTGTCCTTTAGTGTCATGACAGGCTAGAACTAAATGATCAAGGCTAAGGCTACTTTATGGCGGCCGCTTAGAATACCTTGCTCAGGCTTGAGACAATATTTTAACACATCACTACATCATTGTTTTCAAGTTAGAGACTCGAAGCCTGTAATACGTTTGTCCATCTATCCTAATGCACATAATGTCATTTTCCTATATTTGTGTACGCTAATGCACATAATGTCATTTTCCTATGTTTGTATACCTTAATGCACATAAATGTCATTGTCCAATATCCGTGTACCCTTATGCACATAAATGTCATTGTCCTATATTCGTGTACCCTAATGCACATACATGCCATGATCCTATATTCGTGTACCCTAACGCACATAAGTCTCATTTTCCGCTAAGCTTTGTTAAAACAGTTAGTTGCATTATTTACAGGACGTCGTAATCACCCCTCTTCATTGTTTGAATGTTTATGATTTCCTAGTCAATGTTATGTTCAGTAGTTTGCTATGGCCGGTATCCATGACCTAGGGGTTAACGTCTTTCTCCGTTATCCTGTATATCCAGGTGAGGAACGTAACCTGCGCTAGAATCGGTGGCGATTCTCGCTACTTTGGTAACTTACGGGATATTTGACCAGGCTACTCAGAAAGCAATGGCAAACTGCTGAGCGAAATCTTGCCAAGAAATCAACAATCAGCTGAACGATGCTGATGCTGACAGCGATGTCCTGTACAGGATATGCAAAACAAAAAAAAAGGTTTGCCATGACTGTAAGGATCACCGACGCTCATACCACTGTTTACAATCAACGCAAGGCGATCTGCTGCCACGTCGCCTACATATGATTTCAAACTCAGCACGCCAGATTATAAAACACGGTTGCTACCCCTTAGCTACAGACGCTGGCGGGAAACCTGAGAGGTCACTGAAATATTATGAGATATACATTCACAGGTGGTGACTGAGACTCTTAGGAGTACTTCATATCTACTTCTTTCCTTTTTTTTTTTTTTTTTTTTTTGAGTGACAATGATTCCGAAGTAAGGGGTTCAACCCCTACACTGGACAGCTGGACTAAAATATTGACCTCTCCTACTTGACTTGGGGACTAAATTACAAGTACCTCTGAAGTCGGAGTGGGTTCGTCTGATGGCGAGGGACACTGTTAATAGGGAAAGGTAATCCACACACAAAATTCAGTCCAGCACTACTAGAAATAGTGTGTATGGACTACGCTTGAGTTCAAAGCGATCGAGCGCCCCCCCCCCCCCCCCCCACCCAAAAAAAAAAAAAAACTTGTTGATTTATTTCTTGTGTTTGTCTACCCTGGAACCAAGCTTTAAAAGTGCGTGGTGCAGTCAACCCCAGTTTTATTTGCTGTGTGTGATTTACAAAGCAATTATCAAGATTCCATTAGCTCAATGTCTGTGTGACGTGTGCGCGTCTGGGTGGATATTTCTTTGTGTCATTTATTGTCATTTATTCGCCGGTGGAAATTAATTGTTCTCAGATGCATTGCTGGCAAAAATATATGACTACTACAGTGGTGATGGTAATACTGATGATCACGATGATGATGATGTAGGTTATTAATGCTAATAGTGATAATGGGGATAATGTTGATGTTATGATGAAAGTGATGATGTGATGATGATGTTAATGATGTTGTTGATGGTGATGATGATAAAGGTGATGATGATGGAGTTGATGACGGTGATGGTAATGAAGGATGATGGTGATGATGGTATTGATGAAGTAGGTGATGATGATTATGATGATAATGCTGATGATGGGGATGATGGTAATGATGAACATGATGATGACGATGGTGATGATGATAGCGATGATGATCGTGATGATTAAGGTAATGGTGACGATTATCTTGATGATGCTGATGGGGATAATTATGTTGATCATGAATGCGATGATGATGATGATGGTTGGGTAGTAGTAATGGTGGTAATAATGGTGATAACGATGGTGACAGTAGTGGTGGTGGTGATGATGATGATGGTGATATTAATGGTGGTGGTGATGGTGGTAGTAACAGTGGTGATGATAATGGTAATAGTAATGTTGGTAGTGGAGATGATGATGTTGATGATGATGATGATCATGACGGTGATGATGATGATGGTGATACTAATGGTTGTGATGATGCTGGTGGTAGTAATTATGGTAATAATGATGATGATGATGGTTGTAATTAAGGTAATAATGATGATAGTGGTGGTATCAATGATGATAATGATGGTGATGGTGATTACGGTGATGGTGATGATGATAGTGGTATTAGTGGTGATGATGATGAAGGTGGTGATAGGAATGGTGGTAATTGTGATGATAATGGTGATGATGATGATTGTATTGGAATACAAGTATCCAGAATGTTCTTTTTATGGTTTCCCTACACTTATCGGAATGCTCGGACATTCATAATGACTTAGGCAAAAAGAGCAAGAAATGATTGTTGGAAACACCTGGTTTAAGCAACATCCTAGAAGATTACGGACATGAAGGGGTCCTGACAGCAGGATTAGAAACCAGATTGATTACATCCTGATTGGCTGAAGGTTTCGAAATGTGTTAACAATCGCATTAACAGTTCCCATTGCAGACTATTACAGTGATCACAGATTGCTTACAGGAACATTCAGGGTAAAGTTAAAGAAAGCCAAGTATACACCCGGAAACACTAAATATGATCTGTGTACATTGAAAAATGACAAGTAAATACAAGACAATTTGAACATAGAAATAAAGAACATGTTTGATATATTGTCAGATTTAGAGATCCTGTTTCAAGATGTGGATGGTCAGTTGGAAATGTTGAAGAATTCAATCAGTTTGGCTGCAAAAACAACTATTCCAAAATTAAAGAAAGTGGGCCGTAAGAAATGAATAACTGAAGACATTTTACAACTAATGGAAACAAGAAGACACAGCAAAAATAATCCTGACAAATATGAAGAGATTCACAGAAAAGTCAGAATGTTATGTAAGGAGGTAAAAAAGTATGGCTCGAGAAACATTGCATAGAAACTGAAAAACAACACAACAGTAAAAATACCAAATTAATGCGCAAAAGTCTTGAGGACCTTACTAATAAAAGAGTAACAACAGGCTGCCTAAAAACAAAAGATGGAAAAATCATTCTAGGAAAAGGTCAGATTTTACATCTATTGTAAGATTATGTGAAAATCCTTTATGATTATACCAGAGAACAGAATGATATTCGAAATAATAATGAAGGACCATCAGATTTGAAGAAGGAGTTTCAGAATGCTCTTAACCATATGAAAAACGGGCAAGAACCCCGGTTCAGACAACATCACAACAGATATGATCAAAGCCTTAGAACAGGGGTGGGCAAACTTCGGCCTGGCAACTGATATTATGCAGCCCTCGAGGGCATTTAGAAATAAAAGTGTTTACTTCGTATTTAAGTTATTTTGTTGAATTTTACAGAATTTCATGTACCGTTATGATTGTTTTAACATTTTCGATAAAATGTCTTGATAATTTTCTATTTTTATAAACAGTCCTTGACCTTCGTAATGTAATGCAAAAATGCGAATTTATCGATTTGCTGTAAACAATGTGGACATTATATATATATATATATATATATATATATATATATATATATATATATATATATATATATATATATATATATATATATATATATATATATATATATATATATATGCAGTCCCCGAATAGCTTTACATTTGTCAATGTAGCCCTACGCACAAAATGTTTGCCCACCCCTGCCTTAGAAGAATATGGAATAGACCAAGTCACCAGGCTGCTGAACAATATATGATACTGGAGAAATACCACCTGAATTATGTAATTCTATATTTATTGCAATCCGAAAGAAATCAAGAGCCTTGAAATGTGATCAGCATCGAACATTTAGTATAATGAGCCACATCACAAAGATATTGCTAAGAGTTATCATGCAAAGAGTTAGGAAGAAAATACAATCTGAAATAGGAGAAGAACAATGTGGGTTTGTAGAAGGTAAAAGTACAAGAGGGCAAGAGAAACAAGGGGAAGGCAGAGAAGTAAATACCTGAATGGCTTGGCCAAGTTATAAGGTGATCAACGACTCTTATGATCCAGTGAGATGGCGAATCGGCGTGGCATATGATGAATGAGGGAAAAGATGTAGAAACGATTACGTCGTTTGGAAGTTTTAACTATGTCAATCGATACATACCCACTACCATAGCGTTCATATTCGATACTAACGTGAACAAGTCGACACTGGAGCGAATAAATCGATACGTGTAACTAACTCCGTTCTAGACAATCTGAATTCAATAGAGGATGTTCCCACATGATAGCATAGGCATCAAAATGAGTTCAAACAATGTTCACGTGATTATATTACAAGCTTGCTTTCATTGCTAGCCTGTGGATATCTACAATAAATATTTCAAATCGACGCAATGTTGATGAACGCCGCCATATTTAACTTCAAAATGGTACCCATATGACGACTATTTTTTTTTTTTTTGTTCGCTCGCTTTAAACTGAAACGTGGTGTAAACACTTGTTACTACTTCCAGTGCACCGGACTGATTTTTGCATGTGGGCTAGCTTTCCCTATTACCTGTGGCTACGTTCGGTTCACGGGTGTATTTTTCTTGGAGACTCCTATGGGTCGTCGCTGGAGCTACGGAGTTCGTGCTTTCTGAGACGCTTTCGGCAGGCCGCCCTGCGGAGCACGTGACTTTTGGACTAAAAAAATGTTTGCATATCCTTTACAGGACATTGCTGTCAACATCAGCATCTTTCAGCTGATTGTTGATTTCTTGGCAAGATTACGCTCAGTAGTTTGCCATTGCTTTCTGAGCGGCCGGCTCACATACCCCGTAAGTTACCGACGCGATTCGAACCACTGCTGATTCTCACCGTCGTCACGTTACCTACGAGAGTATACGAGATTACGGAGAAAAGCCGCTAACCTCAAGGCCAGGAAGCCGGCGACTTTTGGGCTAGGCGGGAAAAAATCAGCGAGGTGACAGATTGTTAGCATGGGTAGATGCACACGATATGGTAATTGGCAACATCTGGTTCAAAATACATTCTCGGCGGCTGTGACCTCGGGAAAGCCCAGGTAATAATGTTCGCAACTAAAGTGACTACGTATTGTTTCCATAAAGATTCAGAAGTAGTTTTATCATCATCATCTGTCATGCCCATAAGCGTGGGCCGTTTTGGGACAT
This sequence comes from Cepaea hortensis, assembly GCA_963921405.1. NCBI lineage: Eukaryota > Metazoa > Mollusca > Gastropoda > Stylommatophora > Helicidae > Cepaea > Cepaea hortensis. The sequence goes on along the minus strand of OY992883.1, from coordinate 34,499,260 downwards.
CAACTCTCTCTCTCTCTCTCTCTCTCTCTCTCTCTATATATATATATATATATATATATATATATATATATATATATATATATATATATATATATCTGTGACAGGCAATGATACTTTAAAATAATACATTTGTGGACCAGAAGAATTGTAATATAATATAACATAACATAATATACGGGGGATTCAAATGAAAACCGTTTTTTTTTTTTTTGGGGGGGGGGAGGTTTAATATATTCTGAAACAGAAAAGACCAAATGTATCATTTTTGGATAAAGTCACCACAGCGTTCAGCCTTCAATGCAAGTCCTCCTACGCCCGTAAAGTGCTTGGATTCCTGTAGAAAAAACTCTGGGGGTCACTACTCAATGTGCCTGATCCGGTCGTGAACAGCTTGTCACATTAGTCAGACAGTTTTGAAACTTCCTACTCCACTCGTACACTTACTGGACTGACAGGCATGAGTCACCATACTGGACCTTCATTCGCCGATGAATTTCTATAGGTTTCACCCCTTCACTGATTTTTAAAAATAAAACGGATAAGAGAACACTGTTCCTCTTTGGTGCATGACAAAAGTGGGGCAGTCATCTTTAAGCTGTCCTTATGAAGTCATCGTGTTCGTCTGCACAGTGAAGCCACGTGCTTGACACTCTTGACAACAATATTGACAGGTTACAAGACAATGGCATGGTTATTGTAATTTCTATTACATTTTTTAGGTTTTCAAATTGAAGCCCCCTCGCAGCATAGCATAACAACACAAAACATAAACTAATAGAATTACGTAATACATTTCACTACATTGCAATATAATATAATATAATATAATGTAATGTAATATATTATAATATAATATAATATAATATAATATAATATAATATAATATAATATAATATAATATAATATAATAATGCAGTATAATACAATTCGATACCTTAAAATGTAATGTAATTTAATATAGTATAGTATAGTATAGTACAGTACAGTACAGTACAGTTCAGTACGTACAGCACAGCACAGCACAGCACAGTATATTATAATATAGTACAGCAAATATATAAATAGCTGCATTACACTGTGTTAATTTATTTCCAGAGCTTTACCACAGCTTTACCAAATTTTATTCATATTTTTACTGTAAATATAGTATAGTACAAAATAGTATAGCTATACATTACAGTACGGCACAGTACAGTAGAGTACGGTGCAGTACAGTACATTACAGTACAGTACCACACAGTGTAGTACTACAGTACAATGTAGTGTAGCATAGCATAGCACAATACAGTATATTCGTGTTGAGAACGCACTACAATAAGTAGGCGGCTGTAGTTTAGTGTTTGGGATGGATACTTTCATTGTGGGCATAATGTGTTACGGCATGAACTTGGATACAGTAAGCTGCTATTAGTAGACAGTCCCGGAGAGAAAGAACGAAACCTAGACTGCCCCTCGCCCGACGAAAGAAACAGCAGACAGAACTTCACGTTTGGGACCCTACAACCTGTGGATAGTTTGTGTCCGCCTTGACAGAAAATATTGATTACAGGCCGGCACGCACAACCTTACACACACACACCGGGCGACATCGGGTCGATGCCCAGGTTAGGGGCAGGCTGCGTCATATCCCTCCAGCATGATCACTCACGTATGCCAGTGAACCGTTAGTAACATTTAGTACACACACATAAACATAACAACACAAACACGCACGCAAACATTCATACACAAGCACACACTGTGGCGAACTGGGTCTGGAAATATAGTTTGCCAGAAGTGAAAGCTACTGAAAGGACATCAATGGGTTTCACATGTTGTCTACTGTTTAATGCCCGCTCCGTGGCGAAGGGGTTACTGACGCAATTTGTAATTCCGCATACCGCGTTCGAAACACAGCTGCGGGCGATTTGTCAGCAGTTCGCCTTGCATTGCTTTTTTTTAACGAAATGGTATGAGTGCTAGTCGTTCAGAAAGCAATGACAAACTACTGAACGTAAACTTGCCAAGAGATAGATCACAAACAGCCAAAAATAAAGGCTGGGGTTGACTGCGATGTCCTGTAAAGGTTATTTGCAAAACTAACTTTTACTATTGTTTAATGGAGGCCGGGGGGGGGGGGGAAGCGAGAGGGAAAGAGAGAGACTTCATCAGGGTCTCACGGGGCGCACTTGCCATCGAGCAAACTGACACTCTGGTCAGTTCGCCCTTGCACGCATACACAAAGAAAAAGGCTCCTGTCTCCTCCCATAGATCACACAAGGAGAATCTGTGTGCAGAGTCACGAAATTCTAACACTCTCGAGGTGTAAACGTGTGTTCGCTAGAATCATCATTATCAATAGGGCATAACAGACAGGACTAGCATTTGTACAGGCTTGGTCTAAGTGACTCACCACTGTGCTCATGCGGGCAGTGGGATCAAACTGCAGAGATTCTCCAGATTTTCTCCAATACAGTCAGCTAACAAGGGAATGCTGGCTAGTGAGGCGGAACTGCGTTTAAAACTGTGAAACAAAAGACGAGCTCGAAAACAAACTGTTGACTACGTCATAACTTGTCTGTCGGTGTAAACATGGGTAAATGAAAGGAAGAAGAAGAAGAAGACGAGAAGAAGAAGAAGAAGAAGAAGAAGAAGAAGAAGAAGAAGAAGAAGAAGAAGAAGAAGAAGAAGAAGAAGAAGAAGAAGAAGAAGAAGAAGAAGAAGAAGAAGAAGAAGAAGAAGAAGAAGAAGCAGAAGAAGAACCTTGCATAACGTTGCTCTTATCACGTCTCGTCGAAAAGACGCTCGATCCTTTGTCAGTTTTCTTGCCTCATGCATGCTCATGCCCAAAGTGTCTGCCATATTCTTCTTCCATGTACGTGGTAATGGGCCTCTGTCTTTTCGTCCAGAAACCATGTTTCACCATTGTTCCTTCCAAACCACTCGGACGTTTAACTTCCAGGAACCATATGTCCCATCGCTGTTCCTTCCAGACCATCTTTTAACGACGGCGTAGTTGATTTGTTCCATACGCCGGTCAGGTGAACTTAAATGCTGACTTCTTGTTTATAAAACAAAGACAAACTTATGAACGTAAAATCCCAAAACATGGGCTGCGGGTGACCCCAATATAAAATTCCATATCTCAGTAACCAACAGAGGGAAAATGATGAGATTTAGCATATAACTTTATCATTATGTCCACCCAACAAACAAATTTTTGTTCTGGAGATTGTACAGCAGATTTCAAAGTTTGTTTATATGCGGTATATAATTTACGGGTCAGAGATGACGCGCACATTATTAAATGTGTTATGTCTTCACACGGAAACATTACCCTTGAATAGTTGATTTCCTCGTGGGACATGGGATTGGCCTTATGACAAGAGCCTCGCGTAGTGGAACGAGGCATTACTGTAAAACAAGTTTGTTAGCGAGAAATCACTATAATCTGTCCAGAAATGAATGCCGTCATTCACGATCAATTATTTTGAAAACTGTCTGTTGCATCGTTATGAAATTTTTCCTGCCGTCTTATATTTACCCCCACCCAATGAATATGTCTTTGATAGGTCCAAAAGCAACTTAAATCATTGAAAGCGGCGACATTTCTTTGATGTTTTGGTGAAAAACTAGTGATTTCTCGCTAACAAACTTGTTTTACAGTAATGAATGCCCCGCCAATTCAGATGACGACACAAGGCATATCCGGATTCGTATGGGAGTGGGTGCAATGTCTACTCTGCTGAGACGGAACATGATTTCCTGTTTTGCACGACGAATATAGCTGTGAATGTCTCTGTAGTGGGCTTCCGTCATAACGGTTAAGATGTTGGTCCTCTTTTCATTGAAGTTTATAGAATTATTCGTATGTTCGTGTGTTGTCCCCTCATTTAACAACGTGTTTCTTCTCACGTTTCTTGTTATGCCACAATATGTCAGTTCCGACCACAATATTACTCTTCGGTTAGTATTTAATGCGTCTAGAGCTTTTTTTTTTCTTCTTTTCAATGACAGATGTTTGTCACCGTTGAGGGCTTGTTGAATTGAAAATTCATCACTATGGAATACAATCTGCCAGGACCTTAATCTGTGTCGCACGATTCCAATAGGTTGTTGACTGCTCTTGTTTGCATAAAATTCAATCCGTCCTTTCTCCAATAGTCATCCTCCTCTTTCAACATATGGTCCTCACATTTTTCCACTAACTTTTATCAATATTTAATAGCGCGACCTAGGTAAGTATATTGACGTCAGACAATTTGAATATAGTATTGACAGCTGCCACCTGTCCTTTAATTTTAGCCCACACATGTTCTATAGGGTTAAAATGAGAATGGTACGGCGGAAATCTCAAGCACCCATGACGATGCTCTTCTATCAACTTGTCGATTTGATATTTCTTGCTTTTTGGCGTCTGTTTTACAAGGGACAACAATTCTAGCTAGAAATACGTTTCTGGAAATGGTATGTTTTCCATTCGGAGCCATATCTTTATTGCTCCCTTTGTGCTCGATGCTGTAGGTATTTTGTCTTCTTGGGCAACAACATCGATATCATGCATTCTCCATAATTGGACACGACGGTCTATCTAGGGATGGAAGCACTGTATTCTCGAGCCAATCTCTAAATTCATCTTATTATGATAATCCCTATTGTCTGTATGCTTTGATACGAACACGAGTCCAGCATTCTGTTGTAAGCCATTATGCGTATTACCAGCATGGGCCATGACCAAATGCTGTCCTATACTACTGGGCACATATCGCTTTATCTTTCCATACACTGATTGCCATTCCTTATCACTTGTGTTGTGCGCATTGATCCACGTTTCATCCAAATACATTATGCGATAATTTTCTTTGCGCATTTCCCTTATTTCACGTAGGTATCTGCTTCTCGTGGCTCCTAAATGTGGTTGCTCGCAAAGGATATTTCTGCCTCCCTTGTAATTTCTAAAAGTGAAGCCTAATATCCTTATAATTTTCCACAAAGTTGTTTTGGATAGCTCTATGTTATTGTTCTTTCTCAACCAAACCTTACGTTTTCTTACAGTCACTGTTTCTTTGGCATCCAGCATTTTTTTTATAATAGCTCGCCTTATGACATCCTTGTCAAAGCTATCTACAATAGCCTGTCTACCTACCGTTTGGTTATTGCGTGGTGGTTTAATTCCAGATTCTTGCACCCATCGACGAAATAACCGTTTGCTCAAACCCAATGCATGCACTGTTCTTGTTTACGGAATTTGTAATAGTATGAATAGTAATAGTATAATAGTGCAATAGTATAATAGAATAGTAATAGTAAAATAGTACGGCCGGTCGCCGTGGCTAAGGTCTTGCGAACGCGGTTTGTGAGCCCGTATACCCCGGGTTCGAAACACAGCGGTGCTGGTTCTTCGAAAAAAGGTATAGGTGCCGGTCGTTCAGAAAGCAATGGCAAACTACTGAACGTAAAATTTGCCCGGGATTCATGAACAGCAAAAATGCTGGGGTTGACTGCTACGTCCTGTGAAGGACATGCAACTGAATTTTTATTTTATAATAGTATGAAACAGTTTCCTGCGATCAGCTTCTTGACAAAAATATGTGTTCAACTTCATAGCGATGCTTTGAAGTATACAAAATTTCACATTCAGTCCCATTGATCAATATTCTCACATTCCAATGTGAGCGATAAGTGGTAAGATTTAAATAAAATAAATAATAGTAATCAGGTTTCATGAAAGAACCCACATTGACGACACCTCTGAACACTCCCAGTTTAAACAGCGCGGGGTTCTTGCTATAAGGCCAATCCCGTAAACCACGGAGAATATTCAACATTGAAAGCTGATTTTCTGGCTGAAGGTGTAATACATTTAAAATTATGGACTTAATCCCTGACCCGTAAATTATCATATAAACAAACATTGAAATCTGCTATACAATCTCCAGAACAATTTTTGTTGTTGTTGTTGGGTGGACATAATGATAAGATTATATGCTAAATCTCATCATTTTCCCTCAATTGGTTACTGAGGTATGGATTTTTATACGGAGGCAACCAAATGTAAATGCACTATAGTTTTTCACCAAAACATCAAAGAAATGTCGCCGCTTTCCATGATTTAAGTTGATTTTGAACCTATCAAAGACATATTCCTTGGGTGGGGGTAAATATAAGACGGCAGGAAAAAATTTCATAACCATGCAACAGACAGTTTTCAAAATAATTGATCATGAATGAAGGCATTCATTTCTGAACAGACACAGCAATCGTACTGCAATGTAAATGCAACCTGTAAAAGTCTGCCATTGTTTTCTAAACGGCTGACACCCATACTATCAAAATCAACACAAAGCTATCTTCTCCCGACTCCTTATATCGTGGAATTATGAAACTTTTTTGTTTTGTTTTGCATATCCTTTTTACAGGACATCGCTGTCAACACCAGCATTTTACTATTGTTGTTGACGTCTTGGCAAGTTTACTTTCAGTAGTTTGCTATTGCTTTCTGAACGACCGGCTCCCATACCAATTCGTTAAAACCCAGCGCGACGCGGTTTGTGTATCTAACGCAGGTAAGCGGGCTCACGAATATCGTGCGTCCGTAAGACCTTAGCCACGGGGACCGGCAATTATGAAACTTTTTTTTTTTTTGCATATCCTTTACAGGACACCGCTGTCAACATCAGCATCTTTCAGCTGATTGTTGATTTCTTGTCAAGATTACGCTCAGTAGTTTGCCATTGCTTTCTGAGCAACCGGCTCACATACCCAATAAGTTACCGACGCGGAGAGAACAGCCACCGAGTCGCGCAACGTCACGTTACTTACGAGAGTATATGATATTATGGAGAAAGTCGTGTAACCTCTAGACCAAGGAGACAATTATGAAACTACTAACCACTAAATTTCAGTCGCCGACGACACAATTCCGGATACGACTTGGGTCAAATGACGTTTACCTGTCACGTTATCGATGACGCCCAGGCTGTGTGGTAAGTCAACCTGTTCTCATGACCCCGTGGCGCTCGCGTTTGATCTTCACCTTGCGGCAGCGGTTCCCAAGCCCTTATTTATCAGGACACCGCCTTCCAAATGAAATAAATACATTCAGAATCGCAGGATAGGGAGTGAGATTAAATTATGTCTAGTTGAGTTGAGCTGAGCTGCGTCAAGAACAGACATCTCAGCACTCGGGACATTTCCATAGTGTCCCGTCCTCATCTTCAACATGCAGCGATGAGTCTCTATACTAATGATACATGTAGCAGTCTGATTATGTATCAATCTTGCCCTTCCTGTCAGAAATAGTTGTAATTTAACACACTCTGTCCTATCAATTAATTTATCGCTTTCTGTACTACACAAGTCTTCACTGCACTTTCTTCTGACCCAGATAGTCATTACTGGCATTGTAACTCCTCTTGCCCGACACATAATTCTAATGTTAATGGGTTTTTTTCTCCCCTAAACCATGCAGTCATAACTTATATATTATCTTTTCCTAATATTCACAGTCACTTGTCTTATTAACTCTCCTGAACACATACAGTCATAACTCGTATTCCTACTGTCCAAAACCCACACAGCCATAGATTTTAGTTAAATTCTTCTAAACCAAACAATTATTAGAGCATTTTAACTCCTCCCGATACACGCAATCACTTTTTATTCCCTCTAACTTCGAACTCGAGCATACTTCACACTGAACTGAATTTTGCGTCTGAATTAGCTTTCCCTATTGCCAGTGTCCCTCGCCATCAGGCAAACCAACTCCGACTTCAGAGTTACTTGTAATTTACGACTCCCAAGTCAAGGACTAGAAGTCAACATTTTAGTCCGAATAACCGGTGTTGGGGTTGAACCCGCTACCTCCTTATCAGCACATCGGGAGTTTAAAAACGAACGCTCCTATCAATCCTGCCAAGCTGACCTCACGCAATCATATGCATGTTAACTGCTCCTGTGAAAGAAATGCACTTCTTTAAAGTGATAAATATACGGCCTGTGACAGAATGAGTTAAGAAACGTATACCATGTAGGGAGAAATATAATGTCGCTATTTCTATTCCAGACAGCGGCCACTTCAAATCCTTCCATCTCAGATATTAACTCTTTGTATTCCAGCGAATTGCCACTTTAACTCTTTATACACCAGCCATTTGTTTTAAACTTTTGCTCTTTCTTTTCTAGCCAGTTATTTATTCCACTCTTTGCTCCCAACCAATTGTCACTTTAACTATTTGTATCCCAATCAGTTGTCACTTTAACTATCTGTATCCCAGTCAGTTGTCACTTTAACTATTTGTATCCCAGCCAGTTGTCACTTTAACTATCTGTATCCCAAACAGTTGTCACTTTACCTATCTGTATCCCAGTCAGTTGTCACTTTAACTATCTGTATCCCAGTCAGTTGTCACTTTAACTATCTGTATCCCAGTCAGTTGTCACTTTAACTATCTGTATCCCAGCCAGTTGTCACTTTAACTATCTGTATCCCAGTCAGTTGTCACTTTAACTATCTGTATCCCAGCCAGTTGTCACTTTAACTATCTGTATCCCAGTCAGTTGTAACTTTAACTATTTGTATCCCAGCCAGTTGTCACTTTAACTATCTATATCCCAGCCAGTTGTCACTTTAACTATCCGTATCCCAATCAGTTGTCACTTTAACTATCTGTATCCCAGTCAGTTGTCACTTTAACTATCTGTATCCCAGCCAGTTGTCACTTTAACTATTTGTATCCCAGCCAGTTGTCACTTTAACTATCTGTATCCCAATCAGTTGTCACTTTAACTATCCGTATCCCAGTCAGTTGTCACTTTAACTATTTGTATCCCAGCCAGTTGTCACTTTAACTATCTGTATCCCAGTCACTTGTCACTTTAACTATCTGTATCCCAGCCAGTTGTCACTTTAACTATCTGTATCCCAATCAGTTGTCACTTTAACTATTTGTATCCCGGCCACTTGTCACTTTAACTACCTGTATCCCAGTCAGTTGTCACTTTAACTATCTGTATCCCAGCCTGTTGTCACTTTAATTATCTGTATCCCAGCTAGTTGTCACTTTAACTATCTGTATCCCAGCCATTTGTCACTTTAACTATCTGTATCCCAGTCAGTTGTCACTTTAACTATTTGTATCCCAGTCAGTTGTCACTTTAACTATCTGTATCCCAGTCAGTTGTCACTTTAACTATCTGTATCCCAGTCAGTTGTCACTTTAACTATTTGTATCCCAGTCAGTTGTCACTAAAACTGTATTTATCCCAGTCAGTTGTCACTTTAACTATCTGTATCCCAGTCAGTTGTCACTTTAACTATTTGTATCCCAGTCAGTTGTCACTTTAACTGTATTTATCCCAGTCTGTTGTCACTTTAACTATCTTTATCCCAGTCAGTTGTCATTTTAACTATCTGTATCCCAGCCAGTTGTCATTTTAACTATCTGTATCCCAGCCAGTTGTCATTTTAACTATCTGTATCCCAGTCAGTTGTCACTTTAACTGTATTTATCCCAGTCAGTTGTCACTTTAACTATCTGTATCCCAGCCAGTTGTCACTTTAACTATCTGTATCCCAGCCAGTTGTCATTTTAACTATCTGTATCCCAGCCAGTTGTCACTTTAACTATCTGTATCCCAGCCAGTTGTCCATTTAATTATCTGTATCCCAGCCAGTTGTCACTTTAACTATCTGTATCCCTGCCAGTTGTCACTTTAACTATCTATATCCCAGCCAGTTGTCACTTTAACTATCCGTATCCCAGCCAGTTGTAACTTGAGCTCTTCATGTTCCAGCCATTTGCCTCTTTAATTATTGTTTTTATCCCAGCCAGTTGTTTACTTAACTCTTTATTATCCAAGGCACGTGTTAATGAAACTCTTTACATCCTAGTCGATTATCACTTTAACTGATGATGATGAAGGTAGTGGTAGTGGTTGTGGTGGTGATGATGGTGAAGATGACAATACCATGGATAGCTAAAATAAATAGTCTAATCGGTTTCAAGAAGGCTAAGACATGAAGACAAATTATCACAGCTATCATAATGAGGGGTTTACCATTTAATACGCTTTGTTGGGTCAATCTGCCACAACTTGTAAGATTAATGGCACAGAAGAAATGAAAGACAAATAGAGTACATTTTCTGACAGCCTTTTTTCGTGACATTAAAAGACAACAGTAGGTGAATTGACATACCCTGTTGAAAAACTAGAAATGTTCCGAAGATTGATCACCAACGCAGTCTTTCAAGGCACTTGATAGTTATGACACTGTGGCATCGATGCATCCTAATAAAATCAGTACAAGAGATTTGTTTGAGAGATTTAAAGTGGTTAACAACAATAAGTATGAGACAAACACCTTTCTTTAGTCATGAGAAGAGAGGCATTGGAAAACATCGTGACAACTGGAAAGATCGAGAGGAAGAGAGGCAGAGGCCAACCAAGAGAAATGATGCTGGATGGATTGAGACAGTGGCATGGAGGAATATCATCAGAGTTGATCCAGAAAACCAAAGACTGAGATCTATGAAGAGACATGAACGCCTACGCCAGCTGGCAAGACACTTGATGATGATGACCTTGATTTTTTTCTTCTTCCTTCCTCTGTGACTGAGTGCGTCACAGTCAGTTATGCATGGCAAAGGTCAGTGTGTCAGACTCTAGTGTCAGTTTGCTTCCTCTAGATAGTGTCCAGCTACGGTATCGAGCTCTGCCTGCCCAGTGTAGATTTTCTTTTCCTTCCCTTTTTGCCAGGGCCGCGGTTTTATGGCCTACTGTTCGCGATTTTAAACTGTCGTGGGATGTTTAATGCGCTCAATTTGTACACTGCACCTCCCATTTTTAGTACTTATCCGAGAAAGCTAAGTATCCTATTTCACTACTCAAGAGATCAATTAATGTGTGATATTATTAAATAGCAATATCTCTTGGCCGGTCTCCCTTGCGAGGGATTAAGGGCGTTGTTCGTAATCCCGTATACTCTCGTACGAAACACAGTTGCGCGAGATTCTGCAGCTGATCGTGTCGAGTTAGTTACTTACGGAGGTATGTGAGCCGGTCGTTCAGAAAGCAATGGCAACTACTGAACGTAAAAACTTGCCAAGACATCAACAGCAGTTGAAACATGCTGGTGTTGACTGCAATGTCCTGTAAAAGATATGCGAAAAATAAAGCTCTTGAAACAGTTCTCAGTCCTAGGTTTAGATCCAACCTGAGACCTCCTGAGCCTGATGCAATGTAACCTCTCAGCCGCGCTTACCCTACTCGATAATGCTACACCTGGAATCTTTGCTGGCTTTCTCGCGCCGCACATGTGGCTGTTGCATGGCTGGGAACCGCTGACCTAGGGTTAACGAACATAGTAAACTGTGAGACTATACAAACCACTCGTGGTTCAGGCGGCGTGGGAAATCAGACGTCCTATTATCCCGTTTTCCTTTTTGTGGTCCGGTTGCCGCTAACGTTGCCTCAGTTGTGAATGTATTCCCGAGAGAAATTGTGCCGTAGAGTTCGGATTAATAGCAGGAATGAGGAGACGACGTATGTTTACGTCGCAATACTCGCTAAATGGCTTAGCTCCCTTGTATGTATTTTTTTTTTTAAATCAACTAATTATCTAATGAATAAATGTCACGTGTGTTGTTTGGATTTCATAGAAGTACAACAATGAAGTAGAGACTAGTGGACACACTAGACAACATAAACATTGAAAACTATAGTTACCCCGCAGAAATTCGTGTGGCCTCAAATGGTTCCCGAATTGATATTAATTATCTCATTGTTTGCCAAACAGCTGAATATTTGTTTGTTAGTTACTGCATTCAGAATATCAATATCAGCAGTATTTCACCTGAAGAGTGGTGTCGGCTTTCATGTTTTTCCACAGATCTCGGTCCTTGGTGTTCTCTGATTCTCACTTATGTTAATTCACCATGACTTAAGCTAAAATGATGGAGTTTGCCTATCGTGTCATACTTCTAGGAAAAGTGTCTCCTTTCATCTTTGTTGGCTGTGTTATGTTCCTTTCTGTTTCTTAAGCCGTATTTATGGTTGGCTAAATGTTACAAAACTACTGAACGTAAACTTGCCAAGAGATCACAAACAGCAGGAAAATGCTAAGGTTGGCTGCGACGTCCTGTAAAGGATATGCAATGAACTTTATATGGTGTCAAACAGAATACAGTTGTAGTTTAGTTTTTGTGAAGAATACGATCATTGCATGCTCCAGTTCTCTACACTATGGGGAAGCTAGTCACACGGCAGCTTTCCCTAACTGCCTCTTATGACATGCAATGTAGGATGCATGATTGCTTTTCTTCGCTTGTCTTATAGGTCTCGGTAACACATGGGTTGTTGGTTGTAGTTGATGCTGATGTTGCTGTAGCTGCTACTGCTGAATAAAGAAAGAATAAAATAGTTAAGGAATAAAAGAAAGAATGAAAAACAAGACAAGCTGAAAGAAAGAAAGAAAGAAAGAAAGAAAGAAAGAGAAAGAAAGAAAGAAAGAAACAAACAAACAAACAAACAAACAATCAAACAAACAAACAATCAAACAAACAAACAAACGTGTGTGAGTTAGCGTGTTTATTCGACACTCTGACAGCAACTTGAAGGAAAGGAAGTAGAATTGAAAACCCATAAAATCACTAGTCAAAAAGAGACATGCGTGTAGAGGTATTGTTGAAACTGTATAGAAAACACAGAAAAAGATGGATCAGAGCTCATTGCCAACAACAGAAACGTCGACAGCTCTAGACAGCAGATGTGAATCTATCATCCCTCGGGTGTCTAGGTCAACGGGCGCCCAAATACATTAGGTCATTACGCCCAAGGATTCTCAGCGGGGACCAGACAGCACGGGTGGACGCGCATGCCACATTTCTGGGGGGAGGGGGGACAACATGCTAAACATTTTTAGAGTGGGGATGTGCATGGTGGCAATGTAGTTATATTTTATAACTGTTTGAATTTGTTCTCAGTAAGTATAACGTTAAACATAGAAACTCCTCAACTTCTTTAAAAGTCCAGCAATTAACTTTAAGTAAAGTAAAGTAAAGTAAAGTAAAGTAAAGTAAAGGATCCTTTTCTTCTTCTTCTTCTTTGCGTTCATCCGGAGTGTGTTTTTTTTTTTAGATGCGATTGCAGTGTGTCTGGTTAGACACCCTTGGGTCGAAACCCTTAGGCCAACACATTCGACTTTTAGCGTGCATTTTTGACAGGTTAGCATTCCTGTGGGACTCTCACTTTTGTGGTGCTGTCCACATCACAGCTTGTTGGAACGGTCGAATGCTTCACGATCAACCCTCAAGGGAAGGCAGGGACAGTCCATGGCATATTCCGCCATCCAGGGTGGCTTCCATAGTTGCAGAGCCGACACATAGCGCCCTGTTGCGGGGCTCACCGAGGGAATCGTCACGGCCTGCTCATGGCTGCTTTAATTCCTCACTTCAATGTATTGGGCATTTCGTTCACCACGGGCCTTTCCCGCACAAACCAGACCGGTCTGCAGACGGTATCCACTCAGCGAGTTTTCGTTTCGGACATGCGCTTGTCGCTGTGCCCGTCAGAGCTGTTCCGGGCACAACGGACATTCGGAAAACTAGCTAGTCAGAGCTTTTCCGGGGCACGATAGGCATTCGGACAACTAGGTAGTCAGAGCTTTTCCGGGGCACGATAGGCATTAGGACAACTAGGTAGTCAGGGCTGTTCCTAGCACGAAAGACATTTCACTCGGACGTAATTGCGTAGTGCCATTATTTTTTATTTTGCCACCCGTAGGCCGGCACTTCCGACTTCGACGGGCATTTTTAATGAGGTTAGCCTTCCTCGGGTTTCGAGGCACGTTAGACTCTTACTGTTGTGGTGTCGCCCACATCTCAGCTGGTCAAGGTAGAACGGTCAAAGACATCACGGTCAACCCTCAAGGGAAGGCAGGGGCAGACCATGGGCATTCCCCACTATCCAAGGAGGCTTCCATAATTGCAGAGCCGGCACATATTGCTCTGAGACTGGGCTCATCCGAGGAATCGCGATATCCTGCTCATGGCTGCTTTTAATTCCTAACTTCCATATATTGAGCATTTCGTTAGCCAATCGCCGCTCCCCGCACAAACCAGGAACTGTCAGTCTGCGGACGACATCCATTAGGTAAGTTTTAGCTTCGGACTTCCACGCAATTGATTCGCTAGCCAAGCGTTCCATTTCGTGTTAATGAGACGTTTTCCACCTTTGACTGCACTCACTTTATGAGTATAGATATAGACATTTTCAGTGCCCATTTCGTGCGACTCGGGCGCTTTTCTACCTTTGGTACTCGCTCACGAGGTAGGTGCCATATAGTGAGTGCAAACAAAAATGACGTCATATGAATTAGAGAGAAATCCTCGACGCCAAAATACGATAAAAACTAAGGGACGCGTTGGAAACAACAGAAACGTCACAGGGCGATTAAGGCAACAACGGCAGACTTACGGGGACATGGAACCGAGAAGGCAGTGCAAATGTTAAGAGGAAACATTGGCGTGGCTATGAATCAGTGTTGGCATCAAGACTAGTGGCTAGACTTATAATAGCAGTGACGAACATGTTACAAGATATCGCCACAAAAGTAACGAACCTGCAGGCAGAGAAACTAGACAGATTGTACTCAGAGCAGCAAGACGAACACTGAGAGAATGGACAGAAGGTCGTCTGCGGACGAATAGAAACCAGGTTGGTCTTCGATCCATACATATTCATATACAACATTCTTAAGTCCCGCCCTGGTATCACAGGCTCTTAATGTAAGGTTTAATGAAGCAACCGGTATACGTTGGAACCAATAAACAGCGTTAATCATTATTCAAAGCCCAGAGTCTACTTCATCCATCATGTTCAGAGTTGCGGCTCCAATTGCTTGTGGTACAGTTCTTTGAGCCAGAAGGAAATTAGATGCATACTGTTGGATTGTTACAGTTGTTATATTAAGGCAACCAGCAGTTTGGCAGTAGGCTACATGTGCTGCCGGTTCAGCACCTTACCTCCGGACTTCAGTGAGCGAGAGACGGCCAGGCTCTCTCATCCGGGGATCCCTTATATCCCCCAGCTGAGAGCCTTCGAACAAGTATCTGAACTCAGCATGTAGCGTGCTCAGCATCTCACCTCCGTTTTGCAGTATGTGGGTTTCGGCCCGGCTCTCACATCTAGGTTTTAGTGGCTTAGAGGCGTTCAGCCATATCCGTCAGCTGGTAGCCTTAGGGTATGTGTCTGGACCAAGTATTTGTGGCTTCTTGCGCCTGATTTGAGCTTTTGACTGCTATCCTCAGTCTACCTGCAGAGCAGCAGGTTGTCTCTCTTAGTCTGGTCCCTATCTCAAGAGTTGTCCGACATGTAGTTGTATATCCATCTGTATAGCTCTTGGGGTCACTGGGACAACACTCAAGCCCCCCCCCCCCTACCGCGGCAAGGTGGAGACACATCAGGGGGGAATCCTTTTAAACCCCCAAAGGCCCATTGGTCATATGGTGCTAGGCCTATGTATACTAAATGACATGAACTAAATGACATGTACTAAATTACATGTACTAAGCGATTCGAGACATGAATAAAAAGAACTAAGATATGTACTAAGTGACATGTACTGAGAGATTGGATACATGTATACTTAAGATATGTACCAAGTAACATGTAATAAGTCAAACTGAAAAACATCTGATGGCTGTAGAAATGTGGCTTCTGAGGAAAATGCAAAGAATACCATGGACAGCCAGAAAGACCAATGAACAAGTCCTTCAAGAAACAAATGAAGATCGTAAACTGATTAGAGACATTAGACGCAGACAGTCAAAAATTTTTGGGCATGTTATGAGAAGAAATGAATTGGAGAACTTGGTGACAACTGGTAAGATCGAAAGGAACAGACCAAGAGGAAGACCTAGAAGCAAATACCTGGATGGCTTGGCCTCTTGGCATGGTCGAGACAGAAACACTGAGCTGATCCACGACTCTGGTGATCGAGTGAGATGGCAAAACATGACCGCCCACGCTTACCGGCATGGCACATGATGGATGGATGGAACATGTAATAAGTGACATGTACTGAGAGATTGGATACATGTATAAAGAGACATCATATATAACTAAGAAACTTGAAATGCTAAAGGACCTTTACAAAGAGACTACAGGAATGCACTGCGAGATCTGTAATAAGGGACCATACAAAGAGGCTTAAAGGGGTCAGTATGTAAAAGTAAATATATTTTAAAAACGTATAGAGGTGAATTGGCATATGGTGCTAGCCCCATATTTGTGTAGACCAAACGGCACTCAGTGGGTAATGGGGTCAATATAATCCTGGTCGCCTCTTCCAGATCAAGATAATTCATGGTACTAATTTTTAGCTGGGAGCTATAATCATCCGCCTCGATGTGAATTTGAACCTGTCATCCCCGGACCATGGAGAACATGGTGATGAGTGGATGGGTCAGGGGGAGAATAAGCTGAGGTAGACGAGGGAAAGAAGGTTGGATGAACTGAGGCGGGGGCGTGGAGGAATATATCCGTGGAGAGAGGTAAACGGCTACGCTATTTGGCGGGGCACGTGATGATGACGATGATGATTATGATGATCACTGAGCCGACAGGAAGCGTCCTAGCCCATGCCTTCTTCGGCTCGCAAGAGGTTTGGGGCTTCTACTAAAATGCATGCGCTGTTAACCTTATGAGCCATTACCCCATATGGACAACAATCACCTTCAAATTATTATCCGTGAGAGTGAAACCGTGAGCACACGCTATTTATGTCTGATTCACTCACAGGATTGTTAATCACAGCCAGGGATGGGCCCTAATATCACTTCTCTTTGAGGTTGAACGGGGTAGGGGTAATTGTATAAGCTAACAATCGAACCTTAATAGAGGTCAGCGTTGTCGAAATGTTAAGCACAAAGTGCTTGCTTGTATTCTTCGTGTACGCTAATGGCGGGGTAGCAGGTACATTCCTTACATCGGTCAGTTGGCTTTAACCGTTGACGTCTCGTTCATAAATCAATAGCAACCTTTTACTTCTTACTTTGTCCCGAAGCAATTGTCTAATATGGATCTATGATGTGATATGGCCAGCACATTATGTAGGCCTGAGAGCAAAGAGGAATAAGTGGCCACTCTTTTCCCAATTTTAGCAAACGACGAGCCCCAACGTCGAAACCGCCTCCGACCACGCTCATGAGATTACCAGCGCAGTTCGCTATCAACGACGCCAGCTCCCCCACCAATTCCAAACTTCTGACATCCTGGGTTAGATCTCAAATGTCCAGCAAAGACATGCAACATCAAGCTTACTACTTATACCAAGAGACTCATAGAACGTGACCTTCACTAAGACAGTAGATAATTCATTCTGACTGATTTAAAAGTAGACGTGTATGAAATATACCCACAATTATGTAAAGAATAGTCAGTGACATCGTTAAATATTCCACACATTGCCCTCATACGCAAGTTTGTGAATCAATACGTTAACAGCAGGATCACTGCGACAGCTGGTTCTTCTAATCACGTGATTACAATTTCCGCCAGTCAACTGTAATGCGTGAGGTGTCCCATAAGTTCATTGAAGCACGGAGCTTGCAAAACTTACGTAAAGTTGTAAAATATGAATACACGCGAAAAGGGAAAGTTTCATCATCATCATCATCATTATCACCATCATCATCATCATCAACTTACACTTTTGCCGTCAAGCGACGTGGTGAGGAATAATTGGCGCTCCAGCGCCCAATGGATGGCACTGGATAGTGTCATGTGATTGTCGAATGTCTTTGATGTCGCGAATGCATTTTTTTTTCTCGGGCGACCTCTTGCTTTCAAAGCAGATGTTCTTTGATGTAGGGCCACTGCCGGTAGTTGATTGTCGAAAACAAAAAGTCGACAGGGTCGATTTCATCGCACCGAGTTTTATCCCATATGGCTCGGTCTCTTTCCGCAGCGCGGAAAGCGTCGCACAAAGCACGAACTCCGTAGCTTTTAGCGACGACCCACAGGAGTCTCCGAAACATTTTAACTCGTAAACCGAAGGGTGCGGCCCGGAAAAGAACCCACAACCTTCGTAGCACGAGTCAAACGGCTTGACCTTGACCACTTCGCCACAGAGACTCCCTAGTAGTAGTTGATTGTGTTACGTTCTAACGAGATGGCCAAACCATTTGATCATTTGAAGGGAAAGTTAAAAAGGTGACTTATATAAGAACATGGGCGTCGCGTTAGGCTAGTGGCTGGACACTGACTCGCCGACCCGGTGGTCCAGGGTTCGATCTTCATCACGGTGGATTCAAATGTTTAAAATTGGCAGGCGCTGCCAGGTCGATCCAGCCTACAATGTATACCAGGGGGTGATCTGGGAAGTAAAGGCGGCAGCATGATACTGACCACATCAACCACCGAGTGCCGGTTGGCCTATAAAGATATAGGTGGGGCACCATATGCTCAATAAGTCTAAGGCGAGGAAAAGGATCCGTTACTTTACTTCACTTCACTTCACTTTACTTCACTTCACTTCACTTCACTTCACTTTATTTAACTTCACTTCACTTCACTTTACTTCACTTCACTTCACTTTATTTAACTTCACTTCACTTTACTTCACTTCACTTCACTTCACTTCACTTCATTTTACTTTACTTCACTTCACTTCACTTCACTTCACTTCACTTCACTTTACTTGTCTTTACTTTACTTACTAATATAGTTTATTGTCAGTAAAATAGAAAGTAGAATTAAATCTTTGTAAAACATACTGTCAATAACATCGACAATATAATTAAATCTTAGTAAACTACACTGCCGCCCTCCCTGGCGAAGGTATAACGACTTTCTCCGTAATCCCGTATATCCACGCGAGGAACACAGCTGCGAGAGATTTGGCAGCGGATCACGTCGCGTTAGTTACTTACGGGGTATGTGAGCCGGTCGCCCAGAAAGCAATGGCAAACTACTGAGCGTAATCTTGCCAAGAACATCAACAACAGCTGAAAAATGCTGGTATTGACTGCAACGTCCTGTAAGGGATATGCAACTTTAAAAAAAAAAAAAACTACACTGCCAACAACATCGAAGGTAGATTTACACCTTAGTAAAGTGCAGTGTCAACAACATCGAAAGTAGACATGACCAAATGCGGATGCACCTTGCGTCAGTTCTGCTCATCTTTACAGGAAAAAAAAAAGTAGTTTCATGTTAGATACCGCATGAGGCGATGAAGTGTTGAGGCTTCACACATTCTAGACCACAGCATAATGAGGTGCGTGGTCAGTTCTCTTCCTCCCTGCCTTTTATCCCAAGAACATTCTGGAAATTATCTCGTACGTATTTAATAAGGCTGTGTCAACTCTAGAGCGTACTGATGGGGGAAATAAATATGTCACTGTTCTAGACTGAGCTCGGACCTCTAGCTCGACAGGCAAGCACACTAACCACTGTATCACCGCGGCAATTTACTCATCTTTATTAGTTATAAAGGGTGTATTTTTAATGACTGTGGGGGTTTTGAAAATATTGACGTTCCAAGTTTTGTATTTACCCTCTGTGAACTCATAAAAGAATAAAGGCTAAAGAAAAGAATAAATGTATCCATACTTCAAGAGCTAAATATTGAATAAGGTTGGCTATTAAAGACGATAAAACAAAATTGAAAACTATTTTGGTCACTTTAAACGTCACGAAAATTTGTAGAGAACAATAATGGTGGGCTACATGAGTCTCTGTGGCGAAGTGGTCAAGCCGTTTGACTCGTGCTCCGAAGTTTGTGGGTTCGATTCCAGGCCGCGTCCTTCGGTTTACGAGTTAAATGTTTCGGAGACTCCTGTGGGTCGTCGCTAAAAGCTACGGAGTTCATGCTTTGTGGGACGCTTTCCGTGCTGCGGAAAGAGACCGAGCCATATGTGATAAAACCCGGTGCGATGAAGTCGACCCTGTCGACTTTTAAGCGACTTTTTTTATGCCTGGAAGAGAGGAAGAGGAAGGCCAAAGAGAAGATGGTTGCAGGCTGTGGCGGATGATCTCCAGATGGGTGTATCGGATGCGGGACATCTTGCTTATGATCGAGATGTTTTCCGGAAGGTTGTTATGGGAGCGAGCTTCTGCAAATGGAAGATGGGTGTGTGGGTGGGGGGGGGGGGGGGCTGAGACAATGAGAGAGTTAGTGTGTGTAAGAGAGAAATAAAAAAGAGAGAGAGAGAGATAGAGAGAGGGTTGCGCGCATATATGTCATGTAAAGTGCTATTCCATATTTTGTCTATATACTCATGATAATATCATTTTTACTGCCACTTGATTTTCTAATACGTACTGACACAAATTTTTGGACTGCTTATTCCATCATGTTTATGTCAATTTTAGGAATCAACTTATTGAATCGCATCAATATGTTTTACGCTACACAATGTATGTGCATAATTTGCTCTCCATGTTTTACATTTTTGTGAGAATGCTCACTATAATCGTTAGTGTAGGTGTGTGTAAATTGTGGGAGTTTGTTCACATTAGCTTCAGTGATTATTTGAGGCATTACGTGTGTGGCTAGATGTGAGGATTGTGTTTGTGTTGGGGGATGAGTTTGTGGGTGAGGGTATCTGTGTGGGGGTATTGTGTGTTGGTGGGGGAATTGTGTGTGGTGGGGGGGGGGGTGGATGGAGAGATGTGTTGATGGGTGGGGGAATATGTGTGTGGATGAGGGATGTGTCTGTGTGGAAATGTGAGTGGGTCGGTGGGGGCTTCAGTGTGGGCGAGGTACGTGTGTGAGTGGGTGGGTATTGGTTGGTGGGGGTGTGGATGTGTGGATAGGTGGTATGTGGATGTGTGTGTGAAGATGTGTGTAGGGGGTGTGCGGGATGTGTGTATGGGTTGGGTGATGGGTGTGGCTGATGTGTATATACTTGGAAGAGGCGTGTGGGTTGGGGATGTGTGTGTGTGTGTGGGTCGGTACTTGTGTGTGGGTGAGGGAACGTGTGGATGAGGAGTGTAAGTGTGGATTAGGAGGTGTGTGGGTGGATGGGAGATGTGTGTTGGAGTACGGGAGAAGTGAGTGGGTGGGGAGATGCGTGTTGGAGTATGGGAGAAGTGTGTGGGTGGGGAGATGGGTGTGTGAAGATGTGTGTAGGGGGTGTGCGGGATGTGTGTATGGGTTGGGTGATGGGTGTGGCTGATGTGTATATACTTGGAAGAGGCGTGTGGGTTGGGGATGTGTGTGTGTGTGTGGGTCGGTGTTTGTGTGTGGGTGAGGGAACGTGTGGATGAGGAATGTACGTGTGGATTGTGAAGGTGTGTGGGTGGATGGGAGATGTGTGTTGGAGTACGGGAGAAGTGTGTGGGTGGGGAGATATGTGTTTGAGTACGGGAGAAGTGTGTGGGTGGGGAGCTGTGTGTTGGAGTACGGGAGAAGTGTGTGGGTGTGGAGATGTGTGCTGGTGGGGATGTGAGTGGGTGGGTGGGGAGGTGTAGGATGTGTGGGTTTGTGGGGGATGTGTAGGTGGGTGCGGAGATGAGTGGGTTGGTGGGTAGAGGGATGTGTGTATGGATAGGGCGTGGGGGTGGGTGAGAGATGTGTGGGAGGAGGATGTGTGTTTGGGTTGGTGTATTTGCATGGGTGTTTGTGGGATTTGTGGGTGTTGGCGGGTGGGGGATATGTGGGTGTTAGTTGGTGGGGGATGGTTGTGTGGGGGGGGGGTGTATTTGCGTGGGATATGTGTGTGTTGGTGGGGGTATGTGTGTCGGTGGCGGAATGTCTGTCGGTGGGGGGTGTGTGTGTGGTTGTTTGAGTGTGTGGGTGGATGTGAAATGTGTGGGTGGGCGAGTAAATGTGTGTGGGGATGGAAAGATGCGTGCGGGTGGGTGAGGGATGTGTGTGTGGGTGGGTGCGAGATGTCTGGGTTGGTGGCAGGATCTGTGAGTGTTAATTAATTAATGAACTCATGCAACATGAAATGCAAATACAAAACTTGGAACGGCAATATTGTCAAAAAACCCACGGTCATTAAAACACACCCTGTATATTTTGCATTCGTGAGTTTAAGCGCTGGTGTATTTACACTCCGCAGCCACGTTAGCTGGTTAAGTGTCGCTGGATGATTAATCGTCATAAGCTTATCTGCCATGGGTTTTAGCGACTCGGCCAGTGACACCTCCCCTATGCAACCCCTCTTTAATTTGATATATAATACAACATGTCTGCTACCATATTAACAACTTTTAAGTCATAACTGTGACACTCCCCTACTTCCCGTTTTCCGTCATCCATTTCTGTTTAGTCTAAACCTACTTTTTGTTCAGCAGTGAGTCTGTTAATAAAGATGGGTGGCACGTATCTCAGAGTGTGAAAATATCCACAGTTGAATGTGTACGGTTTATGTGACACCTTGAATGTGTCGGTACACGTTGCCAATCACATGTGTAACACATGTTTGCACATGGCAGCCTCTATATCTCTGGAATGCAGTGGTAGCGAGTGATATCAAAAGCTATGCCGGCGGTAGCGCAGCTACTGACAGGCAGCTTCACGTTGGTCAGGTTGAAGGGCAGACTCTCCGCCAACAACAATGGGGAAATCAGTTACGAATGCTAACAAAACAAGTGGACAGTACTGAACAAATGAACAAGAATAACTGTGTACAACACACATTCGCGAAGCCATGTTGTTTAGGGTTTTCTAATATTCAAACTAGATACTATATATATATATATATATAATATTATTATTTGTTCCGAAGCAATTTTCTGCCACGGAGTTTGTCATGTGATAGGGCTATCCTATTTTGTAGGTCTGAATGCACGGTGACCTCCACTTTGCGTAACGATGAACGCAGTTATCGCACTCTCGTCTGACCATGCTCTTTATATTATTAGCGTAGTACCCTATCAACTTATCAACTTTGCTAAAGCGCCAGTGCGCGTCTCTCTCTTCTCTCTCTCTCTCTCTCCCTCTCTCTCTCTCTCTCTCTCTCTCTCTCTCTCTATCTATCTATCTATCTATCTATATTTATATATATATATATATATATATATATATATATATATATATATATATATATATATATATAGCGAGAGAGAGAGAGAGAGAGAGAGAGAGAGAGAGAGAGAGAGAGAGAGAGAGAGAGAGAGAGAGGGAGACAGAGAGAGAGACAGAGAGAGAGCACATGACAACTTTGTGAATATACACATGAAATCTGCCAATTTCAGTTCACGCTGGTTACCAATTGCTGGGTACTTTTATATTAAAATACACTCCAGTGGGTTAGTTCTCAAGTAGAAGGTCTTATGCCGAATGTCGCTCTCATCGCGTTGCTCTGAAAAACCACTCTGACCATCTTTCCCGTTCCATACACTCTCATGCCCAAGGTGTCTGCAATGTCCTATGGCCATCGTGGTGCCGGCCGACTCCTGTCATTTCTTGAGTTAGTTAAGTTAGTTACATGCAGTTAGTTTGAGGTGAATGATTTGTACGTTGAGAAGAGAAACTAGAGTGAGTACAGTTGTATGTAGACAAGAAGCCAGCTGACAGATACAGAAATATGTTATTTACAAAATGAAAGTTATTATACCAAAATTTGGTTTCTAAAATTCAGATAATATTCGAAGTTTTTCTATGATTTTTATGATTACAATATTACATTTGCAAGTTCTGCTAAAAGGTATCGAGCCTGTGGTCTGGGAAAATACAATCTAAATGAGAGATTAAAGGTGAGAGGGCCCTCTTAATTAAACAGTAAAGAGTTAGTACTTGTGGAAGAATTTGTACGCCTATAGATTCGGTGTAAATGGCTCAGATTGAATCGTCCTAAGTCAAACCACACAATGCTAGAGCTGAGACTCCTTGAGATAAGAAATTAGTGGTCAGTGTACTAGCTTTCTAGCCTTGGGTTCGGGGAATTTACCAACTGTACAAGAAAAACGAGTGAACACCACCATCACCACCAGCCCACAATAAACGTCACATGTCGGAAGGTCTTCTCAGCACAGGAATTTCCTATTCAGAATGACCGAGATTTGTAGATTTCCATATACAAACAAAGTATAGAAACTATTCAACATACACACAGGTATATCAGCACAGCGCGCTGTTGACATAATGCAAAAGTAAATATACACAGAACGGATGTATTAATCTGTCAACTCTTCCTATTCTTATAGTCCATGCAGTTGCGTTAGTGATCATGACTATCCACAACTTTCTGTCTTTTGTGTTTCCAATAATTTCATGACATGCCCGAAGAATGTGGACTGTCTTCTTCTGATGCGAGTAACCAGTTCGCTTTGTGAGTTCACTTCTTTTAAGATATCTTCTTTGCTTTTTATCTGTCCACTGTGTTCTCATATCATCTCATCAAGTTCCTCTTGTACCTTGCGATGTCAAGGTTAAGTATAAACAGCGAGAGAGTGACCGCTTATGGGCTTCATGTATCGATATTACCATGGACTCTGCTATTCCCTCCGTCCATCGTTGACGTGGTCGGCCTCGTCCTCTTCTTCCATTTGGTCTGTACCTCATTGCTTGTTGTGGTATACTGTTAGTTGGTAATCTAGTTCTTATCATTCCTCAATAAAACCACATCGCTAGATAATATTGTTCATCTTGTGAAATGCTGCCTTTGCTTTGGCTAGTCTACATTTAGCTTCCATAATAAATTCAGTCGACTTCTGCTTGTAACATCAATAAACTTATACTTGTAATATTGCTGATTCGATATGATACAGCTATAAAAGATAGTTAAAAGTTAGTTGCGTATCCTTCACAGGACGTTTGCAGTCAGCACCAGCAATATTGCTATCGTTGATGTCTTGGCAAGTTTACGTAGTTTGCCATATAAAAGACATAACATAAATGAATTTCTCGAAACTCATTGGCACTTATAGATTTAAAAGTGAATGGCTAGATACGTAGGGATATTCTATACAATAGTAAAAGTGACAGTTTTAGTTATAGATGTTATAACCTGAAGGCCAGAAACGGCTAGATTACGCAAGATTGTACGTATTTTTATAATAAAAACTATTCCTCCGAAGTCGGAGAGTATCTGCCTGCACGGCGAGGAACCACCAGTCTGCACACCAATAAGCCAGACATGGGACAACTGATATTCACGCAAACCTCAGGTCCTGTATGACATCACACTGATGTTGGACAACAGGATGCCTTCATCCGACATACAGGACTTCGCATTGGAGCTCAAGCCAACGAACACAAGCAAGCAAGCAATAAAAACTAAACAAGAATTAAAGATGTTTCTATGGCACTCGCTAGAAAACGATGACTAATCGAGAATTAAAAATGTTTCTATACTTCGATAACAAACTTGTAAGGCACCTTGACGTTTCTCAGTAGAATAATCAAGTATAAACTCATAAGAACTGAAATGTAATAAATACAATGCATATAAAGTATAAACAAGATCGTAATATACCCCTGAAGAAAAGGAAAGAACAAAATAAAACAAGAATTCAAGCTACCTGTTTATCCACTTAAAGGTAAAAGGGAAAGAGTAACTCTGTTAATCCTTCACAGTTGTTTGCAACTGATAAAAGATTGGATCAGAAGGAGTTAATCATGTCCACGACTGGCGTAGACATAGTGACCAATAGAACAGAGGCTAATATTAAGTGGAAACAAATTTAATAGTTTTTTTGTTTTTTTTTTTAAACTGAAAAAGGGAGGATTTTATTGTATTTTGGTCAAAGAAAGAGTAATTAATAACGTCTGCCGAACTGTTTTGGACAAAATGAGTTAAGAGAGAGTTCTAGATCACACGTGTACCCGGGCTTTCGTGGGAGGCAAGGAATAGTAAACACTGTAGCCTAACACCCATGTCCCCAGAAACGAATGAGGAAGATGGCGTGGGGCCGTTACCCCCATCTTGTAGAAAAAGTTACCTGCAAAATGAATAGACACACACACACTGAAGAAAACAGCTAATACTAGTACAACTATAATGTTCTTTCATTGAAACTTACTGGGTAAAGTAAATAGGGGAAGACCTAAAAGCGGACGGAGAATAGAATTGGAAGCACCGATAATTAACTGATTCAGAGCCAAACAAACAGTAGGTTAGGGCCAAAGGTACACAATCAAATGCAAATGTCCTTTCACAGAGCATTAAAATTGCAGAAGTTTAGTTTAGTCGGCGGATCAACATCACGGCACATGGGTGTAACCCATAAGTGCTCCGTTCTACTCCTAACTCAAGACTGAGTCCGGAGAATCTCAGCTCAGTGCACGAACTCCGTAGCACAGGCGAAGATCCTGAAATACTTTGGGTAGATCTTTAACTCGAAATTTTGCTCTGGCAGCGCCGTTAGGCTACTCTATTTCGATTTCCAACTGCCAAGGGATTTTTACGTGCGCAACAATACACACGGGCATCCGATCTCACTACCCAGATACCAGGGGAAATTTTGTTACTAGAAGTCCACGTGAAATTCCCTCACCGGAGCTTGAACCCGGGACCTTCAGCACTCGATGCGGAGACTATACCTCGAAACCACTCAGTCCCCCTAAATTGCAGAAGATACCGGAAAACGAAGCACATATCACGATGACCCTATTATGGCGATACATCGCCCGTCTGTTCAACTGAGAGGACTTATTTGGCCACATAATATCCTTCGGCATTAAATCAGTTAATCTGGGGAGGACATTGAGGCACTGCAGGAGACAATAAAAGATGCCTTGGCATGAGTTGTTTGAGAGCCTGTGGTCCAATAGGGAATAAAAGGTAGCAGCAGAAGAAGAGATCCAGCTGCTTCTGGTCGCAAGGGTGAACTGGGAAATGTTAGTCGCGGTTCCAACTTCAAGGCATGGTGTCACCTCATAATGCTCTGTTCCTGTGCCTGTGAAATTTGTGGACATGAAAGGTTTTCAGTTCTTTTGTTAAAAACCACAGTATATGCCAGCCACTTCTTAGGTGCTTTAAGATGTTGTGTTTTCCTTTTCAGGCCTTTACTGAAGAGTGCCCAGTCGCACGAGACACTGGTGACCAACCCTCCTGGCATGCACTCCATTAATCTTAGCGACCCAAACGTAGAGGTCAAGCAGCTGCATAGCAGTGTGCTAGGTCAAGGCCACTTCTTTCACGTGGCCACTTCCCAGGGCAGCAAATATATATCCTGTACTACATCCTTAGAGCGGGACAAATGGTTGAGCAGGTAGTTATCCATCCATCCACCCATCCACTCATCCATCCAACCATCCACCTGTCTGTCTGTCTGTTTATCTATCTGTCTGTCCGTCAGTATGTCTGTCTGTCTGTCCGTACATCAGTCAGTCTGATAACCTGTCCTAGGCAGTCTGTCTGTGTGTTTATGTTTATCTGTTCGCCAGTCTATCCTTTCACATTCTCTGTGCAAGCTTATCTGTCTGTCTAAGGCTGTGTGTATCTTTCTAATTCTAGATCTAGCACAGATGGCTATTTTCCCGTCCGTCTATTCATCAACCTTCTGTCTGACAACCGTATATTTAAATAAGGGTCCTTCCATTTATTCAGTTAAATATATTTATATTTGGTTTGTGTCTCTGTGGCTAAGGGCTTGCGAACGCGGTTTGTGAGCCCGTATACCCTGGTTCAACACACAGCGGTGCTGGTTTTTTCAAAAAAAGGTATAGGAGCCGGTCGTTCAGAAAGCAATGGCAAACTATTGAACGTAAAATTTGCCCAGGATTCACGAACAGCGAAAATGCTGGGGTTGACTACTACGTCCTGTGAAGGACATGAACTTAATTTAAAGTAAACAAAGATCTATACCTTTGCTTTATTGACTACACAAAGGCTTTCGATAAAGTGAGACATGTCGACATGATAAGGATGCTTGAAGATCTACAAATTGATGGAAAAGACCTCAGACTTGTAAAAACCATATATTGGAAACAACAAGCTGCCATAAGAATTAATAATGAAGTAGGTCAATATCCACCCATTAAGAGAGGTGTGAGACAGGGATGTGTAATGTCTCTAGATCTTTTTTTTTCCTGTACAGTGAAAATATTTTCAGAAATATAGATGATATGGAAGGAATCAACATTGGGGGACGATACACCAATAACATTAGATATGCAGATGATACAGTCTTGATTGCAGACAATGAACAGGACCTGCAACATTTAGTAGATGCGGTTGTTGCACACAGTGAACAACTAGGGTTAGAATTTAATTGTAAGAAGACGGAGATTATGGTCGTCACTGGGAAGAAGGAAATATCACAATGTGAAATACGAGTAAATGGGCATAGTCTTAAGCAAGTTAATCGGTAGTTATCTCGGAACAGTCATCTGATGGGAGACGCCTTGAAAAAATTAGAACAAGAATTGCCATTGCGAAGGTAGCCTTTTGCAAGATGAAAAACATACTGACCAAT
Organism: Cepaea hortensis; assembly: GCA_963921405.1. NCBI lineage: Eukaryota > Metazoa > Mollusca > Gastropoda > Stylommatophora > Helicidae > Cepaea > Cepaea hortensis. Next base: position 34,470,904 of record OY992883.1, on the reverse strand, counting down.
AAAGAGATATCAATTGAAACGAGAAAAAGTGTGTTGAAGTGCTACAAAGAGCCTGTAATTTTGTATGGATGCGAAGCGTGGCCAATGAGCAGACAAGCTGAAAAACATCTGATGGCTGTGGAAATGTGGTTTCTGAGGAAAATGCAAAGAATACCATGGACAGACAGAAAAACCAACGAACAAGTCCTTCAAGAAACAAATGAAGATGGTAAACTGATTAGAAACATTAGACGTAGACATTCAACATGTTTTGGGCATGTTATGAGAAGAAATTACTTGGAGAACTTGGTGACAACTGTCAAGATCGAAGGGAGGAGACCAAGGGAAAGACCAAGAAGTAAATACCTGGATGGCCTGGCCATGTGGCATGATCGAGATAGGAACACGGAGCTGATCCATGACTATGGTGATCGAGTGAGATGGCAAAACATGACCGCCCACGCTTACGGGCATGGCACGTGATGGATGGATGTTCTGTTATTTTGATTTTATGTTAGTATTTGTGTCATTTATATTTCTTTAATTCTTATCAGCCCCTCCACCACTTTCCTGTGTACATTCTCTCTCTCTCTCTCTCTCTCTCTCTCTCTCTCTCTCTCTCTCTCTCTCTCTCTCTCTCTCTCTCTCTCTCTCTCTCTCTCTCTCATCGTTTTGAATTCCCGCCTGTATTGAAATGGCTTTAAACTAAATGTGACAAACCACTTTGCGTGTGAAAAATGGATGTTTGTTCGGTCAAATATGTTCAGCATCCATGCATGGCTAATTCTTAGCAGTTTAGAAATCAATCTCGTTCGTTCACTTGCTGACCTGCCGATTGATTTGCTCTATGTGCAGTCTGAGGAGAACAATCAGGCCGCAGGATGAACATTGCAGGCGATCAGACAGCTCGCTCAAAGTCTGGATTGTCGAGGCTAAAAATATTAGTACTAAACGAAGGTTAGTATCCCTTCTCTCTCTCTCTCTCTCTCTCTCTCTCTCTCTCTCTCTCTCTCTCTCTCTCTCTCTGTGACTTACTTTTACCCAGCAATGAGTTTGTTATTTCACATAATATGTACAATTTATAGTAATTTATCCTTGCTTAGTCATGTATCTTCAATCTTCTACTGTTCGTGCTCTCTGTATTTATTCTATGAAGTATGCACACTACTACAGCTGCTGGCGATTTGGAAGCAGACTGCCATGTACTGGTATTTCATACAATGGTATGAATGCCAGTCGTTCAGAAAGCAATGGCAAACTACTGAAAGTAAACTTGCCAAGAAATCACAATCAGCCAAAAACAAAAAAATGCTGGGGTTGACTGCTACCTCCTGTAAAGGATATGCAACTAACTTTATTTCTTATCTACTACTACTACTCCTACTACTACTACTACTACTACTACTCCTACTACTACTACTACTACTACTACTACTACTACTACTACTACTACTCCTCCTACTACTACTACTACTACTACTACTACTAGTACTACTAGTACTACTAGTACTACTAGTACTACTACTACTACTACTACTACTCCTACTACTCCTACTACTACTACTACTACTACTCCTACTACTACTACTACTACTACTCCTATTACTACTACTACTACTACTACTACTACTACTACTACTACTACTACTACTCCTACTACTACTACTACTACTAGTACTACTACTACTACTACTACTACTACTACTACTACTACTACTCCTACTACTACTACTACTCCTACTACTACTACTACTACTACTCTACTACTACTACTACTACTACTACTACTACTACTCCTCCTCCTCCTACTACTACTACTACTACTACTACTACTACTACTACTACTACTACTCCTACTACTACTACTACTACTACTACTCCTACTACTACTACTACTACTACTACTACTACTACTCCTACTACTACTAATACTACTACTACTACTACTACTACTCCTACTACTACTACTACTACTACTACTACTCCTACTACTACTACTACTACTACTACTACTACTACTACTACTCCTACTACTACTAATACTACTACTACTACTACTACTCCTACTACTACTACTACTACTACTACTACTCCTACTACTACTACTACTACTACTACTACTACTACTACTACTACTACTACTACTACTACTACTACTCCTACTACTACTACTACTACTACTACTACTACTACTACTACTACTACTCCTACTACTACTACTACTACTACTACTCCTACTACTACTACTACTACTACTACTAATACTACTACTCCTACTCCTACTACTACTACTACTACTACTACTACTACTACTACTACTGCTACTGCTACTGCTAACAAATACTAAGCTGCTGCTGCTAATGCTTATGTTACTGCTACTCTTATATGATAACACAAAAATGTAGTTTAAATGTACAAGTTGTACATAAAATTGTCATTGACTGTTGGTTTAAATATAGGTAAATAATATATGAAACATATCAAGCATCTTCCAGTATAATATATATATATATATATATACTTTCTATCCTCATGTACAGTTACAGTTATTTCTGTGATATTCTGCTGGACAAAACTCTATACGCCAAGACTTCGGTGAAAACAATGACAGACATGCTGTTTTGGGGAGAACACTTTGAATTCAAGTAAGTTTTCTGCAATGTTTAGTTTTCTCTCCAGAGATAAAGGGCTGCAGTTATCTGGGATAACTGGGAGTAACTGGGATACAAACACACTGATCAGGATGCATTGATTTAAGCTATAATATTTAAGTTGAGTTCAGAACCGACTCACACCACTCAGGGCATTTCCACAGTGCTACATCCTCACCTTCAACATCCAGCGAAGAGTTCTAATACTAATGGTACCGGTTGCGGTCTGATTATGTTTGTCTGGCCTTTTCCCTGGTCACTCCCTGTTGCAGCATTCTCTACAGGCAATGATGATTTATCTCTTCTCCCACACTATACACATGACCACAAAGGGCCCTAACCACTTCTGCATTATCATGCACCTATATCCCACACAACGGTGCAGATCCAGCCAATCTGTCCGCCTGCTCCCCACACAACGGTGCAGATCCAGCCAATCTGTCCGCCTGCTCCCCACACAACGGTGCAGATCCAGCCAATCTGTCCACCTGCTCCCCACACAACGGTGCAGATCCAGCCAATCTGTCTGCCTGCTCCCCACACAATGGTGCAGATCCAGCCAATATGTCCGCCTGCTCCCCACACAACAGTGCAGATCCAGCCAATCTGTCCGCCTGCTCCCCACACAACGGTGCAGATCCAGCCAATCTGTCCGCCTGCTCCCCACACAATTGTGCAGATCCAGCCAATCTGTCCGCCTGCTCCCCACACAACAGTGCAGATCCAGCCAATCTGTCCGCCTGCTCCCCACACAACAGTGCAGATCCAGCCAATCTGTCCGCCTGCTCCCCACACAGCGGTGCAGATCCAGCCAATCTGTCTGCCTGCTCCCCACACAACGGTGCAGATCCAGCCAATCTGTCCGCCTGCTCCCCACACAATGGTGCAGATCCAGCCAATCTGTCCGCCTGCTCCCCACACAACGGTGCAGATCCAGCCAATATGTCTGCCTGCTCCCCACACAATGGTGCAGATCCAGCCAATCTGTCTGCCTGCTCCCCACACAATGGTGCAGATCCAGCCAATCTGTCCGCCTGCTCCCCACACAACGGTGCAGATCCAGCAAATCTGTCCGCCTGCTCCCCACACAACGGTGCAGATCCAGCCAATCTGTCCGCCTGCTCGTTTCCCACCACACCAGCATGCCCAGGGGAAAAGATCCAACAGATACTGCCTATATTTGATTTGTGAATTCAAGCATGTCTTAACCTTTTCTCATCATGCTATGTGAGTCCATTATCCAGAATCATCACCCAGTGCTTTGCCGGCTGGTGTGGGCGATCATGCCTCTCCACAAATTACAATCTCTGACGTCATGAATCAGTTCATGTGTTGACTTGCTTGTGCCATGACACAAGACTGTAAAGGGTCTTCTCACTCTGTCTTCCTCTATCTCTTTTTCCGCAAATCTTTCCAGTTGTCACAACATGTTCCAGTTTATGTCTTCTCATAACGTGGCCAAAATATGATGACTGTCTCTTTCTGGTGTTTGTGATAAGTTGTCTTTGCAACTCAGCTTTCCTTCAAACGTCCTGACTGCTCATTTTGGCTATCCAAGTACTTTTCAGCATTCCTCTATAAAATCAAATCTCCAAGGTTTCCAGGGATTCTGTCACCTGTTTATTAATTGTCCAGAATTTGCAGCCGTATGTTAAAACTGGCTCGGTGTAACGTGCAAGAAATCTTTTTCGAACTTTCAAGGACAGTGACTTAATTCACAAAACATTCTTCATTTGATAGAATGCAGTTTTTACTTGTCCTATTCTGCTCTTTATCTCAGTGGTGCATTATCCAGAATAGGAAAATATTAAAATTTATTAGAGTTAAAAACAAAGTGTTATGCTCTGCAGACCATATGGTGTCCTTGGGGACAATTACCCTTTGAACCACAACCATTATATTCTTCTGTAAATAGCAATATTACAAGAAATGGTAACAGAACATTACATTTAGTTGTCTTGTTTCTGTGGCTGTGCATAGAATTATACTTGTTCCTTCAGCGTGGCACTATCATCATTTGGAGGTTACAGATATAGTCAGTGTAGCTACTGAAGCTTTCCATTTCTGCACTGTCTAGTGTGTCCTCTAATCTCCACTTTTTCCCTCTACATTTATAAGTGCCAGCCAATCAATGAATTCATTTCTCATGTTTTTATAACTTATCTTTCTGTCTACAATTTCACATGGTGTCAAAACCAATGTAAAAAGCCTGCCTTGACACATATTATTCTTTGCTTTCTAGACAAGAACTAATAAATCAAAGTCACTTGTGTTTCAAATATGATTCAGTCTTTATTTTGCTAAATAGAATATTGAAAATTCATTGGACAGCCAAAATGAGCAATATAGACATTTTGAGGGAGGCTAAGTCACAAAGAAAATTTATCACAAACATCAAAAAGAAGCAGTCATCATTTTTGGCCACATTATGAGAAAACAAAAGCTGGAACATGTTCTGACAACTGGAAAGATTTGTGGAAAGAGAGATAGAGAAGAGAGCAAGAGAAAATTCTTGTCAGTCTTGTATCATGGCATGAAAGTCAACACACAAATTGATCCATGCCATCAGAGATCACAGTTTGTGGAGAAGCATGATCGCCAAAGCCAGCCGGCAAGATACTTGATGATGATGATAATGATGATGATGAGAGAACTAAAGAAATTCAGAGAATACATGAAGCTAAAGAAGTCCAGCCGAGAAATTTGAGAGACTTGAGAATGTTGAATACGTTCAACCTCATATTTCTCTCATGTGGACTCAAAAGGTAAAATTGAAGTGATGTAATAATAGCTTTCTTTGTTCAAACAAGAAATAAAGCACAACCAAATTTCTTTTTTATCCTGGTTGAGTCAGTCATAACCTAATATTTTATTTGAAAATCTTACCATCCACATGTGGACTAATTATTAGAAGTGTAGCACTGTTTTCACTAGAAATTAGAATTATATCAGACATATCATACATGTATCTGAGTATCATACATGTATCTGTGTATCATACATGTATCTGTGTATCATACATGTATCTGTGTGTCATAAATACATTGTATATGTGTATCATTCATGAATTTGTTTACTGTGTGTGTTTCTGTGTGTCATATATGGATATGTATGTCATACATTTTATATGTATATCTGTTTTGCAGAAATTTACCTGCTGTTGAAACCATTACTGTCAACTTGTACAGGGAGGCAGACAAAAAGAAGAAAAAGGATAAAAATTTGCTGATGGGTTAGTAATGAACTGTTTCTTATAAAATTTTTCCCTGTTGTTATGTATTATTTTATATTATCCTCATTACCTTCTGGGCAAATCGATTGGTACTCAGCCTCCTGCTGTAAACATAGACGGGTATATATGTTAATTGTCCCCATAGCACACTAATTGTGTGCTCTTCTGGTTTGTCCCCTTATGTGTAATGTTTGCTCATTGCAACCTTTGATTCCAAGGTCAGGGATCAGATTTATTTTGAGTTTCAAATTCAGTAAATGAAATATTTCAAAAAATGTCTTATTCTTGCACCTTCAGATGTCAACTGGAATATATTTACAGAATGCAACAGTTGGCTTGAGTTTGTTGACATCTCCATAGAGTTTGTCCAAAGATGGAAATGGTTTAAAATTGGGTGCATGTTCTTTGCAGGATGTTGCAATCAATCCCAACCCCAAGTTGATTTACTAGGCAATTTTACATTTGGTCTGCATTTGTTGGACAATCTGGCAGCAAATGTTTAACCATCATTTTACCTTTTCTACAGTTGCATTCATCAATATCTCCTAACTTTTGTTTATTGAATAACAGGTATTTCCACCTGTTGTTTCTGTGTGGAGTCTAAAGATTGCTACTTATTCACTTCAGTCAAGTTGGCATCAACTTTCTGATGGTGACAATGGTGAAATATAAAAGATCTAGTCAACAATCGCTTGGCTGTTGGAAATCACAATATTTGACTGCAATGGAAAAATGTCAAAATGAGAATATCTACTCACATAAGAAATGGTTCTTTTTAAAATTCACAGCCCTGTGTAAGGAAATGAACCCAATCATTTCTGAGCTTGAAACAGACATGCTAACCTCTCAGCCATGCCACCATTGTTACTATTTAATAATGGCCACCTTTACTTTCTCAGGGAAATTAATACTTAGTCTGCAAACTTAAAGACTACCTTTTAATAAGTTCATTTTGGGAGCAAACTTTGTGTCATAATTGGTAATAATAATTTACAACTCACTGTTTTAGCTTGAATTACATCTGATAATTCCACCACTAAGTGATGAAGAGGGTAATAAAATTACATGTTTCTTGAAAGAAGTTAAATAACAAATAGAACTCGTATCGGAAGAAGACAATCCACATAGTTTGGATATGTCATGAGAAGGGGAAATCATGTAATAAATTCAATATCAGAAATGATTGGCAGTACACGAGACAGAAGGTTGTGGTCAGACATGATCACCAACTGATATCATGAAAGAAAATCAACATCAGAAATGATTGGCAGTACACGAGACAGTAGGTTGTGGTCAGACATGATCACCAACTGATATCATGAAAGAAAATCAATATCAGAAATGATTGGCAGTACACGAGACAGAAGGTTGTGGACAGACATGATCACCAACTGATATCATGAAAGAAAATCAACATCAGAAATGATTGGAAGTACACGAGACAGTAGGTTGTGGACAGACATGATCACCAACTGATATCATGAAGAAAATCAACATCAGAAATGATTGGAAGTACACGAGACAGTAGGTTGTGGTCAGACATGATCACCAACTGATATCATGAAAGAAAATCAACATCAGAAATGATTGGCAGTACACGAGACAGAAGGTTGTGGTCAGATATGATCACCAACTGACATCATGAAAGAAAATCAACATCAGAAATGATTGGAAGCACACGAGACAGAAGGTTGTGGACAGACATGATCACCAACTGATATCATGAAAGAAAATCAACATCAGAAATGATTGGAAGTACACGAGACAGAAGGTTGTGGACAGACATGATCACCAACTGATATCATGAAAGTAAATCAATATCAGAAATGATTGGCAGTACATGAGACAGAAGGTTGTGGACAGACATGATCACCAACTGATATCATGAAAGAAAATCAATATCAGAAATGATTGGAAGTACATGAAACAGAAGGTTGTGGACAGACATGATCACCAACTGATATCATGAAAGAAAATCAATATCAGAAATGATTGGAAGTACATGAGACAGAAGGTTGTGGACAGACATGATCACCAACTGACATCATGAAAGAAAATCAATATCAGAAATGATTGGAAGTACATGAGACAGAAGGTTGTGGACAGACATGATCACCAACTGATATCATGAAAGAAAATCAATATCAGAAATGATTGGAAGTACACGAGGCAGAAGGTTGTGGACAGACATGATCACCAACTGATATCATGAAAGAAAATCAATATCAGAAATGATTGGAAGTACACGAGACAGAAGGTTGTGGACAGATATGATCACCAACTGATATCATGAAAGAAAATCAATATCAGAAATGATTGGAAGTACACGAGACAGAAGGTTGTGGACAGACATGATCACCAACTGATATCATGAAAGAAAATCAATATCAGAAATGATTGGAAGTACATGAGACAGAAGGTTGTGGACAGACATGATAACCAACTGATATCATGAAAGAAAATCAATATCAGAAATGATTGGAAGTACATGAGACAGAAGGTTGTGGTCAGACATGATCACCAACTGATATCATGAAAGAAAATCAATATCAGAAATGATTGGAATTACACGAGACAGAAGGTTGTGGTCAGACATGATCATGAACTGATATCATGAAAGAAAATCAATATCAGAAATGATTGGAAGTACACGAGACAGAAGGTTGTGGTCAGACATGATCACCAACTGATATCATGAAAGAAAATCAATATCAGAAATGATTGGAAGTACATGAGACAGAAGGTTGTGGTCAGACATGATCACCAACTGATATCATGAAAGAAAATCAACATCAGAAATGATTGGAAGTACACGAGACAGAAGGTTGTGGACAGACATGATCACCAACTGATATCATGAAAGAAAATCAACATCAGAAATGATTGGAAGTACACGAGACAAAAGGTTGTGGACAGATATGATCACCAACTGATATCATGAAAGAAAATCAACATCAGAAATGATTGGAAGTACACGAGACAAAAGGTTGTGGACAGATATGATCACGAACACCAAATATTGGACCATCATTATATACCCAGTATGCTCAAGACACATTAAAATATTCTTCACTTTACTGTTTACTTACATTGAATGGCTTAATGAATGAATTAATTGATAAAGTCAGCACTGAATGGTCATAGTGTGTGGAAGAATGTGTGATTGTATGAGTGTTGTTCTTCTTGTATGATGATACTCTCAAACATTTCTGTCATGATTGTATGAGTGTTGTTCTTCTTGTATGATGATACTCTCAAACATTTCTGTCATGATTGTATGAGTGTTGTTCTTCTTGTATGATGATACTCTCAAACATTTCTGTCATGATTGTATGAGTGTTGTTCTTCTTGTATGATGATACTCTCAAACATTTCTGTCATGATTGTATGAGTGTTGTTCTTCTTGTATGATGATACTCTCAAACATTTCTGTCATGATTGTCTGAGTGTTGTTCTTCTTGTATGATGATACTCTCAAACATTTCTGTCATGATTGTATGAGTGTTGTTCTTCTTGTATGATGATACTCTCAAACATTTCTGTCATTATTAGGGTACATCACATTGACACTAGCTGACCTGGAAAACAGACAACTTGTTGAGAAATGGTAATGTCCCTTGTTTGGTTTTTGTTGCACGACTTTCTCCGTAATCTCTTATACTCTCGTAAGTAACGTGATGTTGCGTGAGAATCGGTAGCGGTTCTCTCCGTGTCAGTAACTTATGGGGTATGTGAGCCGGTTGCTCAGAAAGCAATGGCAAACTACTGAGCGTAATCTTGCCTAGAAATCAACAATCAGCTGAAAGATGCTGATGTTGACAGCGATGTCCTGTAAAGGATATGCGAAAAAAAAAAAAAATTTAATGTTATGCTATGCTATGTTATGTTATGTTATGTTATGTTATGTTATGTTAACACAATCAGCATCCCCACATATTGGGGAATGGGTATCATTTGTGTTGTATGCATGGGAAGATTTTCTTTTTCTTTTATGGATTAAAGATGATTGTTTTTTTTTTTTTTTCAGAAAGACATTGAGACTTAACAATTATCAAACACCTCTGAAATTGTGTTTCACAAACAATCTGATTCCTCGATCTGCCACTCCTCTTTGTGTTTTTTGGTGTTTTTTTTTTTGGTGTTTTTTTTAAATTTTAACAATGTAACCTGAAACAGTTTTCTGCTATTGGCTGATTATTCCTGTTGTCATCAACTTGTCTTCTCTAGCCTTTCAGATTTACTGTTTCATCAGCCACATGATAATCCTCACCTTTAACTAGTAGCCTTGCTGTGTGCTCAACAGGATTACCTGTCAGTTAGGAACCGTAAGCAAATCCGGGAAAGACAACAAGAGTGAGCTGCCCGTCATTAGGGTCAAGACAAGGAAACAGACAGTTGATATTCTTCCCCTTGAATGTTATCACTCATTTCTTCAGGTTGGCTTATTTTTTAGTGCAAAAGCTGTGTGGCTGATCTATTTATAGATACCTGAAATTATACTCTATGTAGTCAGTGCTTAAAGGATGAAAGTACAACAGATATAGCATTGTTATTTCACTATCTGAACAATGGACAACTTTGTTATACTTGAGAATTAATTGCATAATGGAAGATTTGTTGAAATGCAAGATGTATCACTTTTATTTTTTGTTGTGATTTTTATTCAGATTAATGGGACTGTTATAACATAGTTGTTAGTGTACTTTTCCTTTGTCAGCACACGTTTAGGCCCAACAAGAAGCAACATACACAGGTCAAACAACAGCAGTGCAACAAGAGAGAGAGAGAGGCGAGAGAGAGAGAGAGAGAGAGAGAGAGAGAGAGAGAGAGAGAGAGAGAGAGAGAGAGGAGACAGACAGACAGACAGACAGACAGACAGACAGACAGACAGACAGACAGACAGACAGACAGACAGAGTGTTAGTTACTTAGTCAGTCAGTCAGTCAGTCAGTTCATTTGTTGGTTGGTTGGTTGGTTGGTTGGTTGTTTGGTTGGTTGGTTGGTTGGTTGGCTGTTTGGTTGGTTGGTTACAGGACATTACAGTCAATTCCAGCATTTTTTGGCTGCTTTTGATCTCTTGGCAAGTTTATGTTCAGTAGATTGCCATTGCTTTCTGAATGACCAGCATTCATACCATTGTATGAAAATCAATGCAAGGCAGTCTACTGCCAAATCGCCTGCAGCTGTGTTTTGAACGCAGTATGCTGGATAACGAATTGTGTCCGTAACCCCTTCACCACAGAGCTGGCAAGAGAAAGAGGGAGAGAAAGAAAGAAGGAGAGAGAGAGTGAGATGAATAATATGTGGATGACTTGGAGTGAGCTGTGGTAGATTTCAAAAGATAGGTCAACTTAGCATCAGTTGGTTGATGAACAGCGCTCTATTAGGGGATACAAGGCAGAAAAAGACATATTTAAATTAGGCCATCGTCTACATGTCTTACATTTTAACATCAATAAATGCATTTAAACTGATGTGTTTACTTTATGGCAGTATATTAGCTTTGACTACAAAAAGCTATGCCAGATTTTTGAGCCACTGTTGGCAGTAAGAGAGAAAGAAGACTTTGCCACTTGTCTGGTGCATGTATTAGAGAAACAAGGAAAAGCTTGTGAATTCCTCTCTGATATCATCTTGGAGGAGATTTCTCGACTGGGTAAGAGATCAGTTTCATCATTCATCTATTTGACTTCTTTAAGCTTAAAAAAAGTCGCTTAAAAGTCGACAGGGTCGACTTCATTGCACCGGGTTTTTATCCCAAATGGCTCGGTCTCTTTCCGCAGGACGGAAAGCGTCGCACAAAGCACGAACTCCATAGCTTTTAGCGACGACCCATGGGAGTCTCCGAAACATTTAACTCGTAAACGGAAGGACGCGGCCTGGAATCGAACCCACAACCTTCGGCTCACGAGTCAAACGGCTTGACCACTTCGCCACAGAGACTCCCAAGACTTCTTTAAAAGCATTTCTCACAAGTGAGTAGACTTCAGACACTCAAGATACTAGCATGTGTACTACCAGATGTAACACTGGGATAGTTAATTATTTAATTTTTCATGAACTGAACATGTCACACTACTGAAATTATTATTGATCTGTTATTTTAATGTTTTCTAATAAATTAATGTTGTCCATAGAATTTAAATGAAAAAAGATATGAAGGTTAATGTTGTTTTAAACAACTTATAATGTCTTTTTATAATGTCTATTAATTATATATGTGATCTTTTGTGTATTTTAATTAAAAATGACGTGTTATTTTCTAAAATATAACAAACTGACAATGTGTAGATAGTGTTACTATTTTGTTATTTCTTTTTTAATATTCCTCTGCATTAACAGATGATGAACATTTAACTTTTCGAGGAAACAGCATAGCCACAAAAGCCATGGAGGCTTATATGAAACTTGTTGGTGAGAAGGTGAGTGAGATACTTCATTGTGAGAAGTATGGAAAAATAACTGATGGTGAGAAGTTATACATATCAGATTGTACAGGAAAATCAGATGCATGATATTTACTACATCGTCTATTGAATGCTGATTGATTTATAACAAGATATGGCTAGTACCACGTGCTCAATATGTCACAAGGTGTGGTAAAGGGTCGAGGTGTGGTAAAGGTCATGGTGTGGTAAAGGATCAAGGTGTGGTAAAGGGTCAAGGTGTGGTAAAGGGTCAAGGTGTGGTAAAGGTCATGGTGTGGTAAAGGATCAAGGTGTGGTAAAGGGTCAAGGTGTGGTAAAGGGTCAAGGTGTGGTAAAGGGTCGAGGTGTGGTAAAGGTCATGGTGTGGTAAAGGGTCAAGGTGTGGTAAAGTGTTGAGGTGTGGTAAAGGGTCAAGGTGTGGTAAAGGGTCAAGGTGTGGTAAAGGGTCAAGGTGTGGTAAAGGGTTGAAGTGTGGTAAAGTGTCAAGGTGTGGTAAAGAGTCAAGGTGTGGTAAAGGGTCAAGGTGTGGTGAAGGGTCAAGGTCTGGTAAAGGGTCAAGGTGTGGTAAAGAGTCAAGGTGTGGTCAAGGGTCAAGGTGTGGTAAAGGGTCAAGGTATGGTAAAGGGTCAAGAATACAAAGAATTTGGAAGGTCAGAATGGTAGAATGGTTAAGAGCGCTCACTCTTAAACATTTTCCATTGCACAGATGGCAAAGTAGCAGGTTCAATCCCTACACAGGTCAGCTGGACTAAAATGTGGACTTCTTGACTTGGGGATGTAAATTACAAGTACCTCAGAAATCGAAGTGGATTCACCTGATGGAAAGGGACACTGGTAACAGAAAAAGCTAGCTGACATACAAAAATCAATCCGGTGTGGACTACACTCTAGTTCACAGTGAGCAAGCAAAAAAGAAAAGAAAAACAGTATGTCTTTGTAAGGTTATTTTGTTTTATTATTTTGTGTACACTCAAACGCTTTAAACATGTTTTCTTTGTAAAGGGATTATTACCCCTCACATGGTGTATGTATTACATAAATATGGAGAGCTCCTCTGTAACCATTGGAAGAGATTTATTGTGAATACTTTGCTAAGGTGATTGATTATTGTTTCCAAATCTCAGTCCATGCTTCAGAAAGTTCAGACTAGATGGAAATAGCCTTTGGTGGCTGCCGCTTGTGGAGACAGTTGAGAACTTGTAAAGTAGAAAAGTACAAGACTCTTGTACATACCTTAAGGACATTGGATACATGGGGGATAGGCCTATATTTTTATAGACCAAATGGCAATTGGAAACTAAAGTGGATCTATTACCCGTATTATGCAGGATAGCATGAGAATGAGAGGGAAACTATATTAGCTTCAGATGCACCTACAATTGCAACTCTAATAATGGACAGAAGGGATATCACCATCATATGCCATGTCAAGTACTCTAAAGCAGAAATACTTGATGCCATGTGTAGTCTTTCCTCTTCTATGCTTGAATGTAGTTACTGTGATGCTATGTGTAGTCTTTCCTCTTCTACGCTTGAATGTAGTTACTGTGATGCCATGTGTAGTCTTTCTTCTTCTACGCTTGAATGTAGTTACTGTGATGCCATGTGTAGTCTTTCTTCTTCTACGCTTCAATGTAGTTACTGTGATGTCATGTGTAGTCTTTCTTCTTCTACACTTGAATGTAGTTACTGTGATGCCATGTGTAGTCTTTCTTCTTCTATACTTGAATGTAGTTACTGTGATGCCATGTGTAGTCTTTCTTCTTCTACGCTTGAATGTAGTTACTGTGATGCCATGTGTAGTCTTTCTTCTTCAACACTTGAATGTAGTTGTGTGATGCCATGTGTAGTCTTTCTTCTTCTACACTTGAATGTAGTTATTGTGATGCCATGTGTAGTCTTTTTTCTTCTACACTTGAATGTAGTTACTGTGATGCAATGTGTAGTCTTTCTTCTTCTACAGTTGAATGTAGTTACTGTGATGCCATGTGTAGTCTTTTTTCTTCTACACTTGAATGTAGTTATTGTGATGCCATGTGTAGTCTTTTTTCTTCTACACTTGAATGTAGTTACTGTGATGCCATGTGTAGTCTTTCTTCTTCTACAATTGAATGTAGTTACTGTGATGCCATGTGTAGTCTTTCTTCTTCTACACTTGAATGTAGTTGTGTGATGCCATGTGTAGTCTTTCTTCTTCTACACTTTAATGTAGTTATTGTGATGCCATGTGTAATCTTTTTTCTTCTACACTTGAATGTAGATACTGTGATGCCATGTGTAGTCTTTCTTCTTCTACACTTGAATGTAGTTACTGTGATGCCATGTGTAGTCTTTCTTCTTCTACGCTTGAATGTAGTTACTGTGATGCCATGTGTAGTCTTTCTTCTTCTACACTTGAATGTAGTTGTGTGATGCCATGTGTAGTCTTTCTTCTTCTACACTTGAATGTAGTTATTGTGATGCCATGTGTAGTCTTTCTTCTTCTACAGTTGAATGTAGTTACTGTGATGCCATGGGTAGTCTTTCTTCTTCTACACTTGAATGTAGTTATTGTGATGCCATGTGTAGTCTTTTTTCTTCTACACTTGAATGTAGTTACTGTGATGCCATGTGTAGTCTTTCTTCTTCTACAGTTGAATGTAGTTACTGTGATGCCATGTGTAGTCTTTCTTCTTCTACACTTGAATGTAGTTGTGTGATGCCATGTGTAGTCTTTCTTCTTCTACACTTGAATGTAGTTATTGTGATTCCATGTGTAGTCTTTTTTCTTCTACACTTGAATGTAGTTACTGTGATGCCATGTGTAGTCTTTCCTCTTCTACCCGCTCTTGAATGTGGTTACCTTGAGACCTTGCTTAGTTTTTAATTTTCTAACCTAAAATATACAGTATCTGTTGATCTGGTTTAGTCTTTCCTCTTCTACCTTGGGATGCAGAGTTACTTTAGAATCTTGTTTAGTCTTTCCTCTTCCATCATGGGATGTAAATGTATCTTTCAGTCTGGTTGTATTTTGGGAAAATTATACACATGCTGTTTTGATCTGCCACAAAGACACCTCACTTAAGATGAATCTCAGATTAACTTGACAATAAATGACATTTTTTCTGCCATCACCACTCCACTATTAATTCTCATGTGTATGATGTATTTGGCTTCAGTATCTGCAAGACACCCTGGGAGATCTGATTCACCAGCTGGTTCAGTCCCCTGATGATTGTGAGGTAGATCCGACCAAGGTGGCCAGTACCCAGCTACTCAACTGTCATCAGAAGAACCTTGACATGTACTCCAATATGGCATGGGTCAAAGTCACTAATTCCTACTGCTACTTCCCCACGTAAGTGATCATTATTTTAGCCAATTTTGAATGCTATTCTTCATATAATCCTTCCCATATGGCATTGGTCTTCAGGTCTATGCACAGCCATCTGTCTTATGAACTAACAGTAATTTGTGATACAAATGTTTCTCCATGCCATAATATCAAACTGTCTAGTATCTTCACTCTTGGTCTACCACTGCCTCTCTTCCCTTCCAGTTTTCCCATTGTCACAACATACTCCAGCTTTTTCCTTCTCATGATGTGCCCAAAGAATCTAGACTGTCTTCTACTGATGCAAGTAACCCATTCTATTTGTGAATCAACCTATCTCAAGATATCTTCATTACACTTTTTATCCGTGCATGGTTTTCTCATCATTCTTCTGTAAAACTACATCTTTACAATGTCTGCATATTTCCTTACTAATCTGTTGATTCTCCGTAATTTACTTGCGAACTCAAGATTTATAGGATAAAGCCCTTAAGAACTCTCTTTCTCATTTTGATTGACACAGATATATTATCTAAGATATATTTCATCTTCTAAAATGCTGCTTTTGCTAGGACTTTTTCTACAGTTATCTTCTTTAATATATCTTCCATCTGCTATTATTAAAGCACCAGAATACTTGACACATTGACTTGCTTCAGACTAGTTCTGTTTATTTTGATATTTCTTTGTAATTACCATTCTATTTTTCTGCTATTCAGACTACAAGACATTTAAAACAATATTTTCCCATAGTGAATTTGAATAACAAAGACACAAACAATAGATTGCATGATTTATTGCCTGCCATATTTTGTTGCATCTCATCAGATAACACTTGTTCACACATCCATTTGCAGAAGCCAACTTTGTGCAAACAGAAAGACAAGATAGTCAGTATTAAATTACTGAGGTTGACAATTAAAATTACATGTGTGTTGTATATTTCGGCTTGAAAGATTTTATCTAATTACTTTAGCTTATGTTGGGTGATTTGTGCAGTACAAGACATTTATTAAATAATGTCAGTAACGATTTGTTACTGTTTGAAACCAAGACTGTATTTGTGCGCAGCTAAACATAAATTTTCTGTTTAAAGTAGTTAATTTCAAAATTCTTTATTTTATTCCAGTGAACTGAGAAATGTGTTTGCCACTTTGCGATCACGCTGCAATGAACGAGGCAAAGTAGACTATAGTGATAATCTCATCAGTGGATGTATTTTTCTTCGGTTTCTATGTCCAGCCATTTTATCTCCCAGCCTGTTCAATCTTACCCAAGGTAAGCTGAATGAGACCAGATAATTCCAGAAACACAATTATTATCATTGTTTTAGAAAACAACTAGGTTTGGGCTGGCAAATCAAGACATAGGATCCATAGTAGCAGAGTGGTTAAATGTTGCCTGGTGGCCGTGGATTCAGATTTGCTTTGAGGTGGATGTATTAATGTGACTTGGGTTGCCAGGTAAACTCAGTCTAAAATGGCTACCAGGAAATGTTATGGGAAGTAAAGGCAGCTGGCATGATATTGACCGCCAAGTTCCAATTGATCTATAAAAATTAAGAAAGAAAAAACAGGTGCGTGTAACTCCAGTGAAAAAGTGAGAGATAATAAACACAGACGCAGTGTGCACACCTTACAATGATTTTATTTTCTATTATTGCATTCTGATGCTCTGTGGTGAAGGAATTACGGACTCAAATTGTAATCCCACATACCACGTTCCAAATACAGCTGTGATTGGTTTCCACACAATGGTATAAGCTTTGGTCATGTAGAAAGCAATGGCAAACTATTGAACGTAATCTTTCCCAGGAATCACAAACAGACAAAAAGATGCTGAGGTTGACTATGATGTCCTGTAAAGGATATGCAGCTAACCTGGTGCAGCCGTCACTTCTCTTATCTATAAAATTATGGGTCTAGCACTATATAACAAATTTTCTTTAAATCGTGTCGAAGGGTCCCTTAATATTTTTTTATTTTTAACAATTAAGGACATTGTCCTGTCAACACAAATGAAGGTAAAGGACATGGTCAGTACCGGGAAGTCAGTCCTGCGGCACTGTTTTGGTAGTTGAGCTATTCACCACTGCACTGAAACAGCCACCTATTTAATACATGTTACAAGATATTATGTCGGCTGCATTTACTTCACAGAAGACTTCCTGGTTTTAGCCTGGGTCAGTTTATAGATGACCACCTCAATGGGGCTTTGAATACATGACCACTGGGCCAGCAGGTAAAAGTGCTAGCCATTACACTATCATTGGTAACACAGGCTTTACTGTAGATATGATATAATATAGAGCATACAATTGTAGCCACTGCACTACCATAGGTCTATACAGTAGATATGATATAATATAGAGCATAGAAATGTAGCCGCTGCACTACCATCGGTCTCATAGTCTATACAGTAGATATGCCATAATATAGAACATATAATTGCAGCAACTGCATTTCCATAGGTCTATACGGTAGATATGACATAATATAGAACATATAATTGTAGCAACTGCATTTCCATAGGTCTATACAGTAGATATGCCATAATATAGAACATAAAATTGTAGCAACTGCATTTCCATAGGTCTATACGGTAGATATGACATAATATAGAACATATAATTGTAGCAACTGCATTTCCATAGGTCTATACAGTAGATATGCCATAATATAGAGCATACAATTGTAGCAACTGCATTTCCATAGGTCTATACGGTAGATATGACATAATATAGAACATATAATTGTAGTCACTGTACTACCATAGGTCTATAAGTAGATATGCCATAATATAGAGCATACAATTGTAGCAATTGCATTTCCATAGGTCTATACAGTAGATATGACATAATATAGAGCAGTGGTTCTCAACCGGTGGGGAATTCCCCCCTAGGGGGGAATTTTAGAGTTTCCAGGGGGAAATTAATATTATTTCAAGATCGCTTTAATACAAGAACCGATTACTTGATATAGTTTTTCCCTTCATACTGTACGGTTCTGTACGTCTCACCCTTCTAAAATTCATTTTATAAAGTAAGTAGACCCACAAATCATGTTTTATGTGGACGTCTAGACTTGTTTTAGTATGTGCTATTAAATTTAGCTTTCATTATTACATATACTGTGTAGGGGCGGGGCGGGATTTTTAGGTAGGAAATACGAAAGGGGGGAATGACATTCTGAAAATATGGTGTAGGGGTTCACGGGCCAAAAAAGGTTGAGAACCACTGATATAGAGCATACAATTGTAGCAATTGTAGCAAGGTCTATACAGTAGATATGACATAATATAGAGCATACAAATGTAGCCACTGCCCTACCATGGGTCCTATAGTCTATACAGTAGATATAAAGTAATATAGGGCATACAAATGTTGCTGTTAAAGAAACAATGAAGATTACCAAGAACCACTCACGTTATTTTTAACATGACAAAGGCTTATCTGTTGTAGTCATGTCACTTGCCATGATTCTTTGTCCATAATTTACCCACAGAAAACTTCCTCTTGGCATTGGGTTGGAGTCTGCTGACAATGAAATACCCCAAACCTGTGATGGAGACATGACTATCCAAGGCTTTATCCCAGCCATTCCCATGTGCTGTGCTGAATCATGACCTAGTTACATCCCAAAATATCTCTTTGCAAATGTGAAGTTGCTGTACCAATCTTGTTGGTTTCTGGACTTGGAGCAGGGAAGGAGAACTCTGCAACACTCCTATGAGGATAATACTTTGGTACTGGGTTGGGACAAAAGCCTCTATAGTAATATCATTCTGATAGTTGCAAGCCCTTTTCAAGTCCTAGATGACCTGAACATTAATGCATCAAACATGAGAGTTAAAACTCTGTGTTCCAGAGGATTTACAGGTTACAGGCGCAGTTCGTAATCCCGCATACCCACGTTCGAAACACAGTTGTGTTGGTTTTTTATGAAATGGTATGTGTGCTGGTCGTTCAGAAAGCAGTGGAAAACTACTGAATGTAAACTTGCCCAGGAATCACGAACAGCAAAAAAAATGCTGGGGTTGACTGCTAACTTTTAACTTTAGCCAACCAACCAACCAGCCAGCCAACTAACCAACCAATCTCCATGAAACAGTTAAAGACTAGATGCAATGGACAGACAAGAGAATAATACAGAAATGATTACAGTACGGAACAGAGAGAAATTAGGAACTCAATTAAAACATCCATCATGAAGAAGAAGATTATAGAATACAGTATTAAATATATTTCAGAAAAATGTGTCGTTGTTATGTTAATCCATAGCTGGAATTCTATAAGTCATCAATGTCTGGTGTTTTGTTTAGTTATATTCCAAATCATATGAAATGTCATCAAAAGATAGAAAAGAAAGGCAGACAAACTGTGTTCTTTGATTTATACATATGTCATCATTTCTTATATGAGTGCCAATTAATACATACACATGTATTTCTCTTCCTAATTTGGTGGTCTCATGGGTTCCCTAGAGCTCCCCATCTCTTATGTCAAGAGTCTGTTCCGTTTATGTATTTAGCCTTAACTTGCCTGTAATAGGTTATCTAAATAATTGAACCAAATATTATCTATCCTCAGAATATCCAAATGAAAGAGCATCAAGAAATCTCACTCTAATTGCAAAGACAATTCAAACACTAGCCAACTTTTCACAGTAAGTTTTCTTAACTTATATGTGTTGTTTAGATACTCCAATCTACAACTAATGGCAATATCAATAGATTAGCTCAGGAAGGAGCAATAGAAGAACAACCTAATGTGCCTGTTACATACCACTAAAAGAAAAGAATGATCAAATCAATCAGAAAGTTACCAACACCAGCTATAGACCATTACTACTTTATGGGCGGACCAGAACAAATCATTATTCTGTGCTTCAGAACAGGACACAATATATTACACAACCAAATGTACACAAAATTAAAGATGGGCAAATATGCACTTATGGATTGGCATAATATATTACACAACCAAATGTACACAAAGTTAAAGATTGGCAAATATGCACTTATGGATTGGCATAATATATTACACAACCAAATGTACACAAAATTAAAGATGGGCAAATATGCACTTATGGATTGGCATAATATATTACACAACCAAATGTACACAAAGTTAAAGATTGGCAAATATGCACTTATGGATTGACACCGCAGACAGCAGATCACATACTCCAAGCCTGCCCAACATATGATATATCTAGGCAAATCTCTAGCCTACAGAAAACAGTGGAAGATAAACTCTATGGACCACTGAGTAAGCTAATAAAGACAGTAAAATTCACACAAGAGACAACATTGCAGATATAGACAAATTTCAAGTGAAGAAAGAGGAAGAAGAAGAAGAGATTCAAAAAGACCAAGAAAGAACAATTCTTAGTGTCAATTGTAAACAGAATGCTCCAGTCAGCAAACATTTAAACTACACGACCTCCCAGCCTGCACCCCTACGCAAACATTACCCTGACCTCCATGAAATGACCAAATACCATCTCAGTGAATATTATACATTTGTATGTGCCAAGGAAAATCTATAGCAATCAAGTATTCACTATATTAAATCCATGACTGGCTACAGCAAACCAACATCTTCCTAAGAATGCAACTAGAAATGAAATCGATTGAATGGCAATAAAGATGTGAAACTATAATAAGTAAATGAACATGGAAAGTGGAATTAGTTAGTCAACTTTATAAGAACATAATCACAAGTGGCAAAATGAAAGTTTGTAGCTAGGTAGCCTTTGTCAACACATTTTTAAAAAATGCTGTATAACTCTATAAAAAAATTAGTAAAAACTCAATTTTCAGGCCAACAGACTAGTGAAATTGTTGTAGTGATTTTAATGTAGTTGATTGAGTATCTTTATGCTGTTATATGCTAATGAAAGCTTTCTTTCTTATATGTATAAAAGATGGACACTCAAACAGGTGATATTTGATAATCCATAAGGTGATATACAAAGTAGACACTTCAGAGTGAGCTGTGGTTTGAGTCTGTGCAGGTGTATTTCAATTATTAGTTATATATCTTGCGCTTAAAGTAGAAAGATCAATGGGAAAATAGACAGAGGCAGACCAAGAGAAATGGTGCTGGATGGACTGAGATGGTGACATAGAGAAATATTATCAGCAGAGTTGATCCAGGTCACAAAAGACCAAGATCTATGGAGAGACATGGATGCCTACGCCAGCTGGAAGAGCACATGATGATGATGATGATGCTTAAAGTTAGAAAATTGTGTTCTGGTCTTTTCTTGCCTGATGGCTTTTGTTGCTTTGGCGTCAGAAGAGTTATAGTTCCAGTGTGACCAGTGGTCCATCTGTTTTGCCAGAGTTCATATCTCCATCACTGGACACTCTCACTCACTCATTCTCTCTTTCTTTCACACACTCACTCTCTTCCTTATTCACTCACACTCATCCTTTGCTACCTACCTGACTCACTCACACTCGTCCTCCTTTCCTACCTCACTCACTCACATTCATCCTCCCTTCCTACCTCACTCACTCACACTCATCCTACCTTCCTACCTCATTCACTCACACTTGCCCTTCCTTGTCCCCCTCCATCACTCACTCACTCTCTTTCTCTAACACTGTGATTTTCACATTTGCTATCACTCACTCACACTCACTCACTTTGACACTCATTCTCCCTATCAGACTGACTTTCATTCTCTGGCTTACTCTCAGTCTCTCATGAAAGAAAATGAAACAGAAATGAAAGACAGAAAATGGTAAATAGGTGTTTTTCACAGTTATATGATAGAAGACATGTTTTATTATAACGCAATGTCAACATTTCAGCAAAATATAAGCCCATGGCAGATACGGGAAGTCGCTTAAAACGATGAATCATCCTAGAGCACTTAACTTAAGTAAGCTGATCATGTGTTGGTGGTGTATAGAGCTACAGATCAGTGCCTGGACATTTGTTTAGTGCATAATCAGTTACATAACCAGATAATGTGTTGGTGATGTACAGAGCTACAGATAAGTGCCTGGTGATTTGTTTAGTGCATAATAAGTTTAGTAAGCTGATAATGTGTTGGTGATGTACAGAGATATAGATCAATGCCTGATGATTTGTTTAGTTAGTAATAAGTTATATACAGTTTTAATACATTTCTATTCTTGCTCAGGTTTGGAATCAAAGAAGATTACATGACGTTCATGAATTCATTCATCGAGAAAGAGGCTCCAAATATGAAAGTTTTCTTGCTCAACATTTCTGTAAGTTTAAGTGTTTGTTGTTTAAATTTAGCTTTGTTTGGCTGCATAATATATATTAAATTTAATTTATTCACATCATTGCGTTGAAGCCACACCATTCTGTTTTGTTTTGTGTGTGTGCGTGTGTGCATGAGTGAGTGAGTGAGTGAGTGAGTGAGTGAGTGAGTGAGCGAGCGAGCGAGTGAGCGAGTGAGTGAGCGAGCGAGTGAGTGAGTGAGTGAGTGAGTGAGTGAGTGAGGGAGGGAGGGAGGTGGGTGGGTGTGTGTGTGCACAGAGTCTAGAGAGCAGCATTTGTATATCATAAAGCCAGTAATTTCTACTTCACAGAGTCAAGAGACAAGCATCTGTATATCATAAAGTCAGTTATGTCTACTTCACAGAGTCAAGAGACAAGCATCTGCATATCATAACGCCAGTTATGACTACTTCACAGTCTAGAGACAAGCATTTGTATATCATAAAGCCAGTAATTTCTACTTCACAGAGTCAAGAGACAAGCCTCTGTATATCATAAAGCCAATTATATCTACTTCACAGTCTAGAGGCATGCATTTGTATATCATAAAGCCAGTATTGTCTATTTCACAGAGTGAAGAGACAAGCAACCAGTTTCTGAAATTTGATGGTGACATTGATCTTGGCAAGGAACTGTCAGTTTTACATGCTCTTCTGCTTGAGTGTTCAGAAAAGTACTCTGAGGTAATTTAATGTTTTTGGCATTGTTTTATAGATTTTTTTGTTGAATCTTATGCATAAATAAATTTAAAATTAATTTCTATATTTTGTTTTCTGTTGTTAATTTTTCTAAATATAAAATCGCCTATGAAATAGCCAATAAATGCTGAAAATAGTTGTGATATCCTGCAAAGGGTAAGTAACTAACCAACATTGTTGATTATATTTATATATTTGTATATTTCTGTAGTATGATTTTTATATTTCTATATTGTGTTTATAATTATCTGTTCATTGGCTTTGTGGTGAAGGGGTTATAAAAGCAATTTGTAATCCTGCATACTGCACTGAAACACAGCTGCGGGCGATTTGGCAGCAGACTGCCTTGAGTTGGTTTTTTCATAAAATGGTATGAAAGCAATTACACACTACTGAACATTAACTTGCCAAGAAATCACAAACGGCCTAAAATGTTGGGGTTGACCGTGATGTCCTGTAAAGGATATGCAACTTACTTTTACATCTGTATATATTGCAGGTCCGCATGGTCGAATGGGTAAGAATGCGTGTTCTTACACATCCGTTGTGCTGATGCCGAGGTTAAGGGCTCAACCCCAACACCGGACAGCTGGATTAAAATGTTGACATGTCGTCCTTGACTTGGGGATGTAAATTACAAGTACCTCTGAAGTCGGAGTGGGTTTGCCTGATGGCGAGGGATACTGTTAATAGAGATACCAACCCATGCGCCAAATTCAGTCCATCACTGCTATAAATAGTGTTATATGGACTACGCTTGAGTTCAAAGTGAGCGAGCGCAAAAAAAAAAAAAAAACTTCTGTATTGAGCATCACTGTGGTAGAGATGCAGCTTACAAACCTGTTAATGTAGAAGTAAGATGTTTAAACCCTCATAAGACATATCACTGAACATACTGCAGCGAATAGAGAGAGTTTGTGTGCTGTTAGCCACACACATAAATACACACGCCTGCATGCGTACACACATATATACACACACACATGTATGCATGCACACACATCCACACATATATTCATGTCTATAAGATACTCCCACAAACCTGTGAAAAAGCAGAAAGACAACACATCATAGAAGTTAATTGCATATCCTTTACAGGACGTGGCAGTCAACACCAGCATTATTTACTGTTGAGATCTCTTGGCAAGTTTACATTCAGTAGTTTGCCATTGTTTTCTGAATGACCGGCACCCATACAATTTCGTAAAATATCCAACACAAGGAGATCTGATGCCAAATCGCCCGCAGCTATATTTTTAACGCGGGTATGCGGGATTATGAACTGTGTCCGTAAACCCTTCATCACGGAGCTGGCATGTGTTGATTGGTCTATAAAAATATAAATACAACATGCTTCAAGGCATGTTAGAGGTTATGGCACTCATAATTACAGTTTAGAAGTGACAAGAATAAACTAAACCTGACCTTAATATACAACCTGATGATAGACTTGAAAAACTAACCAAGACTGCAGAGTATGCCTACCTTGTCCCTCAGAGTAGAAGAAGATAGTCTAAATAGATTGTAAATCTTAAATAAGATTGTATGATGGTCTAAATAAGATTGTGTGATAGTCTAAAAAAGATTGTATGATGGTCTAAATAAGATTGTATGATGGTCTAAATAAGATTGTATGATAGTCTAAATAAGATTGTATGATAGTCTAAATAAGATTGTATGATGGTCTAAATAAGATTGTATGATAATCTAAATAAGATTGTATGGTGGTCTAAATAAGATTGTATGATGGTCTAAATAAGATTGTATGATGGTCTAAATAAGATTGTATGATAGTCTAAATAAGATTGTATGATGGTCTAAATAAGATTGTATGATGGTCTAAATAAGATTGTATGATGGTCTAAATAAGATTGTATGATGGTCTAAATAAGATCCTAAGGCACCTTGTATTCCTAGTCCACCGTTGAAGAAGAAAGACATGAACAGAGTTCAGCATGGCTGAATGGATAAGAGTACTCATTCTTAAACATCCGGTGTGCTGATGTCAATATAGCAGGTTTAACCCTATCACCGGTCAGTTGGACTAAAACTTTGGCTTCGCGTCTTTGACTTGGGGAAGTAAATTACAAGTACCTCTGGAGCCAGAGTGGGTTCACTTGATGACGAGGGATGTTGGTAATAGGAAAAGCTAATCCACACGTACAAATTAGTCCAGTGCACTAGAAGTTGTAGCACATGTGTGGACTTCGCTTGAGTTCAAAGTGAGCGAATGAACAAAGAAAAAAAATAAGACAATGAATGAATGAATGTAGTTAAAGAATGAATGTAGTTCATGCATGCTTGAATTAGTGAATGAATAAGTTCACAAGAGACTTGAGATTTCATATATTTTGATTTCCATACTGCTAGAAACTATGTAACACTTTACCTTCTGTGTTCAGGCTGCTGGAAATCAGTTTGATGAACTCAAGAAGATCCTTGCCGTTCTCACAAGCAAATTTGATGACCCAAATATGGGACAGAAAATAAACAATAGAGAGTCTCAAGTGTATGACAACCTGCAAACATCATGCATGCAGACACAAGATGTTGTCCAGGATTCTACTCATGTGAATAAGAGTTCAGCTACGATGGACACCACATCACTTATGTCACCCACACAACTTTTGAGCGATATGCTGTACCATTGTGGAGTGTCCACTGATGATCTACCAGCCTTAGCTGATAGAGCAAAGCCTTCTAGTAGACAACAGGGTAACTATGTAGCTGGGAATGGTGCTTCCAGGACAGCTGGCTTCTCTCTCACTAGAGGAAAACTAATCAAAGAAAATACAAGCACTTCTAGTCATGAACCAGCAGTAAAGAAGATGCTGAATAAGCCTGCAACAAGTCTGCTGAATAATGAAGATGATGCCAATGGAGACTATGTTGATCTCATTCCTCTTCTGGCTGGAAATACCCGCAATTCAACCCAGGAACACAAAAACAACCACACAAAGAGTCTGGTAATGAGGGTTTCTATATTTGTGTATCTGTGAACAATGTTCTGTCATAAAATCCTTCCGTTTCAGTATAAAAGGGTAAAGTAATTCTACTGCATTGACTGAATGTTGGATATCAATTCTAACAGCTTAACGTATATAAAGTAAGGCTTCAAGAGTGTATCTGACCAGTTCCCTTCCTTGTTATATTTTTACATATCCAAATAAGGACAGTCAAGTTCTCATTCACCTCCACAAGGGGGAATCCTAAGCAGTTTAGTTTAGTCAACGGATCAACATCACGGCTCACGCGTGTAACCCATAACTGCTCCTTTCTATTCCTAACTCAAGCCTGAGTCTGGAGAATCTCAGCTCAGTGCACAAACTCTGTAACACTGGCAAGGATCCTGAAATACTTTTGGTAGATTTTTAACTAGAAATTTTGCCTGGGCAGCACCTTTAGGCTACTCTTTTTCGATTTCCAACAATCCTAGGGATTTTTTTCCTGCGCAACAATACACACAGGCATCCGATCTCACTACCCAGAGACCAGGGGAAATTTTGTTTGTAGAAGTCCACGTGAAAAAATCCCAGCCTTCACCGCGGCTTGAGCCCGGGACCTCCAGCGCTCGAGGTGGACTCCATACCTCAAGACCACTCAGCCCCCTTGAACAGACAGTAGTCTAGGGAATGTGTTTTCAAGAGGCAACATGACATGTACAAACTAAAGAGGGTACAGAGACAGTGATGTGCTGTATTAAGGCTCTTAATACCAAGATCTCTCTTCATTTCCACATAGATAATTTTTGATTGACATGTAGGTTTGTCTGTGGACATTTATTCTTAGAAAACTTTTGATCTTCACTTTGTCTCTCAGCACATATGATTGATTACCTGTTTTACTCTCTTTGCACTGTTTGAGAGGAGGGTTGTATCTTCTCTACCAGCTCTGTGGTTACGAATGCAATTCATAATCCCGCATACAGCATTTGAAACACAGTTGTGGGCGATTTGGAAGCAAACCACCTTGAATTGGTTTCCATACAATGGTATGAGTGCTGACCATTCAGAAAGCAAAGGCAAACTACTAAACGTTAACTTGCCCAGGAATGACAAACAGACAAAAAATCTGGAGTTGACTGATACGTCCTGTAAAGGATATATAACTAAATCTATTTTTGGGGAATCATCTGCAAATCTGAGTTCTGGAATTAGATTTCCACCCAGTTATCTATGGATCAAAACTGTCATGTGTCTAATCATGTTGACTTTTTCATTACATTGTTTGTAAATATGGTGAGCATGTAAGGTGAAGTGAAAGAATGCAATCCTGTCTTACTCACTAAAACCACTTGTTTGTTGATGGTAATAATGGTGATCCCAATTCTATATCTTTATCTGAGACTTCTTAAACCTGACATTATTATTGTAACCAGACATTTGACATTTGTGCTTCTTTTCAGATCTGTCATCTGTGGTTGCCAGTATTTTCATATTTATTAACTGATTCAGTAATTGCCAGTATTTTCATATTTATTAACTGATTCAGTAATTGTCAGTATTTTCAAATTTATTAACTGATTCAGTAATCGCCAGTATTTTCATATTTATTAACTGATTCAGTAATTGCCAGTATTTTCATATTTATTAACTAATTCAGTAATTGCCAGTATTTTCATATTTACTAACTGATTCACTGCGAAAGGATAATATTTCACCAAATTTGACCTTGCATTTGGACAGAAGGATGGTATATCACCATACTAGTGGCATCATATTATTTGAATGGGGCTGGTGTCTGGTGTCTGCCTTGAGTGCTGGAGGTCCCGGGTTCAAGCCTCGCTGAGTACCAGGATTTATTTCACGTGGACTTCTAGTCATAAAATTTCCCCTGGTCTCTGAGTAGTGAGATCAGACACCCGAGTGTATTGTTGCGCACGTAAAAAATCTCTTGGCAGTTGGAAATCGAAAAAGAGTAGCCTAACGGCGCTGCCCGGGCAAAATTTCCAGTTAAAAATCTACCCAAAGTATTTCAGGATTCTCGCTGGTGCTACAGAGTTCATGCACTGAGCTGAGTTTCTCCAGACTCAGGTTTCAGTTAGGAGGAGAACGGAGCACTTATGAGTTACACCCGTGTGCCGTGATGTTGATCCATCGACTAAACTTAACTACACTAAACTAAACTAAACTAAACTAAACTATTTGTTTTGTTTCGTGGTATCTTTCACATTTAATGCTCAGTGAATGGAAATGTACATTATAATATTTGTTAATTTGCTTGTCCACCATGTTTGGTCCAAACCTACTTTTTGTTTGCCACTGAATTAGTTAATTTTTTGAGGGCATTATTTTGTTTTTTTCTTCTTCAAATATGCCGCTAAATGTACTTAATATTGAGCCCACTGACTTATGTGTGTGTTGGTAATAACTGTTTTAGTTTCTGTGTTTACGTTTGTGTAGTTTAATTTATAATTTAGTCCAATAAGCTTCTTGAATTTGCTGAAAATTATAACTATTAAATTAGAAGAACAATTATTTCAAATATAATTTTTATTTTAACTGTTATATTATAATTTTTTCATCAGCCGACAAGACCTCTTGGATTTGCCAATCCACTTTTCCGACTTGACCAACCAGTGGCGCAACCACGACAACGAAGACTAAAGTCAGATGACACCGAAACTCACTATGGTATTCCAGTGAGCCAAGCGCAGACAGTTCAAAGACTGTCCAGTGACTCATCTACCAGCAGCATTGAGGGTGGAGAAGATGAACCTTGGCAGGTTAGGCTTATCAAGACATCATCCCCACTAGCTGCTTCATCTCCAGCAGACCAGCATCTATCCATCACAGCTCTGAAGAAATTGAGCCCTCTACATAGCTCCAGCAGTGATGACAGCTTTAATGGACAGTCAATGTCCAGTGTTGATAGTTCTTCTTATTTTACTTGCTCCTCAGATTTTATTCATTCAGCATCAGAAAGTTTTATTTTTCCACCACCATCAGTGCAAGCATCTTCATCTGCAGCATCCTTCATGAACAAGGGAGCTATAGATGGATGCAGTACATTCCCCCGACGTCGAGCACAACAACTTCCCCCAGATAATACTGCTGATAATTCAGATATTCAGAGAGATGCCAGCAGTCTGTCCCCAAAGGCAACTGATAAGCCATCCCCATTATCTTATGGTGGACCTACATTCTGCAGACAGTTATCAACCCCGGGTCAGGACACTGTTCATAACAGTAACCAAACTTCACGTTTTTTGCCAAATAAATCATGGATGAAAACCAAACAGGCAAGCCAAGGCCAGCAGAAAAATGTTAATGCAGTGAAAAGTTATCCAAGAGCTATGTCTTCAGCTGTGGATAGCAATAATGAAAGTCAAAATAAGATCATTGACAATGTAAGCCCTTTATCAAGTCCAGTCTTTACATCTGGAGATTACAATCCTTTCAGTGGCAGCAGTGCCACCTCTTCTGGATACTCAAGTCCTCGAGTCCATCGGAGACAAGATGGAGGAAGCAAGACTGGAAATTCTGTCAATGCCAGAATTAACTGCAGTTCACCAGCTAAAACCACGACAACCACAGGAACAACAAATATTAAAGGTGTTGCCCCAAAACCACCAAATATACTCACAAAATCAACGGGATGGCAGGTTGCCAAGCACATAGAAAGACCAAATTCACTGCAAGAAACCAGTAGTAGTGGAGCATCTACACCACAGAGTCCGGGGTTCCCAACTCACAACAGCATGTCCAGCTTGCATGAATCCAGCAGCGCTCACAGTGTTAGCTCCCCAGCCACATCCTTACAGTCGTGGAGCTGCACAATTTCCCAAAGTGATTCTAATACATCCATTAACAGTCCTACCAGAATACAACAGAGACCACCAGCACAGAGCGACTCCAGCGGATCTCTGGACATATACAATGCTTCAAGAATCTCTCAGACCTCCTCTAGTTCTGTTGGTTCAATGAGCAGTGGCAACAATAACCTGGGATCCCCATTTCAAACTCAGTCTGACAACAGCCATAACCAGATGAATCCTGCTTTGCCAGCATTCAATACCAGGCTATCCAGCAGAAGTGACACCCAGATCAACACTAGCTTTCTTCAGACAAAACCTCTGCCTCAGCCCCCTGCCTTCTTGACCTCGAAGTACGCAGTTGTACGTCCACATACCACAAAACCCACACCAAACCCTCGCTCAGCTAGGGCTGCATCGTATCATTCATCTCAAGAAGCAACCAAGTCTGGGTCTAGGTTCCCTTCAGGGTATACCACATCTCGTAGTCTTGACCTTGGTTACCTCGACAAGCAAGCAGATGAAACTGTTATTTCTGCATGCACAAAGTCTGTTCCAAACCAATATTCAGATCAGATGTCACCTACAGGGTCATGTGCTAATCAGTCATCGGTTGATGAAAGTTTGGGAACATCATCATACAGCCCAGTCAATAGCAGGATTCCGCTGCAATCTACTGTCCACAAGGAGATTAACTCCATGATGAAGAAACTACAGGAACAGGAAAAAACAAAACAGGAAGTAAGTTTTCCCCTCTAACACAAATTTAAATCGTTCTTTCCAGTCGTTTTTTACATAATCCTCTGAATGTTAAATATTACATATAACCTCTTCTACCTCGTACAGTTTTACTTTAAACCACTCTTTTTCAGTAACTACTTAAACCTCCTCCTACCTCATATAGTTGCTACTTTAAGCTCTCTTCTTCAATTATTACTTAAACTACCTTGGGGCACTGTTATAGTACTGGATGCATTCTCCAGGTGGCTGATGGTTGAGTGACTTCTAAATATTGAAGTTCAACAATATGTGATCTGCCAGCTGACATAGGCATTTATGTCTCTCCACAGATCTCAGTCTTTGGTATTCTTGATCAACTCTATTAATGATATTTCTCCATACAACATCTCAGTCTATCCAATATATAAAGGTTAGCTGTGAATATTCAATGAGCAGCCATGACCAATACTGATAGTGATCTTTGAGAGGAGGAGAGCTAGCTGTGTGGGACAGCTAACTGTAAAATACTTCACAAATCTGGGGTATGACCATCGCCAGATAAAAGGCACCATGATCTCTCACCCCTGCTGCCTTGCATGGTTCACTCTTTAGACAAAGGTTAGTGGAGTTTGACTGTTGACAAACCAGTGGAAGGCAATGGAAACCACCATTGTATATCCCTAGTGTGTTATGATTTGAAGAGTGTTAAAGTGCTATATAGAGTCTAAACTGTTTTATGCATGTGAAATGTTGACAATAAGCAGACAAGCTGAGAAACATATATGGCAGCAGAAATGAGGAAAATACAAAGAATATAACTGATGGACAGAAAAACAAATGAGACAGATCTTCAAGAAGCAGATGAAAACTTTAAACTTATTAGAGAAATTAGACATAGACTGTCAATATTTGTTGACATGTTATGGAGAGAAATAAACTATAATACTTTATGATATCTGGCAAACATAATGTGAGTAGAGCAAGAGGAAGACAAAGAGATAAATACCTGGTTGACTTGGCCAATAGGTAGAATTGGGAAAAGAACAAAGATCTGGTCCTACTTCAATGATCATGTAAGATGGTGAACCATGACCTTTTATGTTTATTGGATTAGCACATGCTGATTATTGTAATTCCTTCTGCAGCAGAGAGTTATTGTTCTTTTTTGCATATCCTTTTTTACATGACATCGCTGTCAACACCAGCATTTTACTGCAGTTGTTGATGTCTTGGCAAGCTAACGTTCAGTAGTTTGTCATTGTTTTATGAACGACCAGCTTCCATACCAACTCATTAAAACCTAGCGCAACGCAGTCTGCTGCCAAATCGGTTGCTGCTGCGTTTTGAACACCGGAAAGCAGGCTTACGAATCGAGTCCGTAAGCCCTTCACCACAGACACCAGCAGAGAGTTATTACTTTAACTTATTTTGACCTATAGAAGGCAATAGCGATAAATGTGATTGATGAGTCATATGTTGTGAATACCTTTAACTGCTAGAGTAACTTGTACCATGTACATGGAAGGGGATAATAAAAGTAGAACATTATATGAGGGGGCTTCAGGTGAAAACCTAAAATGTTTTTGTAGTGTTTTATGTGAATATATTCTGAAAAAGTACAGAACAAATGTATTATTTTTCAATGTAGTCATCACTGCATTCCATGCAAGTCCTCCAGCGCTGATAAAGTGCTTGTATTCCTGTGGAAAAAAAATTCTCTTGATCAGTACTCGGTGTGCCTGACCTGGTCATGCACAGTCTGTCACAGAAGTCACCCCATTTTAAAACAGCCCACTCCACTCATGTTTATAATTATAAGAATAAGATAGTGTTCTTTGGTCATGTATTTTTTTTGCTCCCTCACTTTGAACTCAAGCGTAGTCCATACAAACTATTTATAGTAGTGATGGACTGAATTTTGCATGTGGATTAGCTTTGCCTATTAACAGTGTCCCTCGCCATCAGGTGAACCCACTCCAACTTCAGAGGTACTTGTAATTTATGTCCCCAAGTCAAGGACGACAGGTCAACATTTTAGTCCAGCTGTCCGGTGTAGGGGTTGAACCACTTACTTCGGCATCAGCACACCAAATGTTTAAGAACACGTATTCTTACCCATTCATCCCTGCAGGTCATGTAATGAAAAGAGAGGCATTGGAAATCATCGGGGCAACTGGGAAGATCAGCAATATAAATGACAAAGAGAGACTGGGAGAAATTATTCTGGATGGACTATGATGGTGGCATCAAAAAATATCTTCCATAGAAATAATCTACAAAACCAGAGGTCCAGATCCATTGAGATGTTCCAATGCCTACGCCAATTGGCAGGGCACTTGATAATGATACATAGACAAGTGTTGCTTATATATATTACTAGCTGACCCGGCCCGGCTTCGCCCAGGCCCTGGAGGGGATCTATCTATCTATCAGTCTGTCTGTCTGCTTGTTTGTCTGTCTGTCTGTCTGGCTGACCCGGCCCGGCTTCACCCAGTCCCTGGTGGGGAGCATCTCATTTAATTCATATAAGTAGTCATATAAGCTCTCCCGTTCCCGACTATCTGTCTGTCTGTCTATCTGTCTGTCTGTCTGTCTGACCCGGCTTCACCCAGTCCCTGGTGGGGAGCATCTCATTTAATTCATATACGTAGTCATATAACCTCTCCCGTTCCCGACTATCTGTTTGTCTGTCTGTCTGTCTGTCCCGGCCCGGCTTCACCCAGTCCCTGGTGGGGAGCATCTCATTTAATTCAAATACGTAGTCATATAAGCTCTCCCGTTCCCGACTGTCTGCTTATCTGTCTGTCTGTCTGACCCGGCCCGGCTTCACCCAGTCCCTGGTGGGGAGCATGTCATTTAATTCATTCATATAAGTAGTCAAATAAGCTTCCGTTCCCGACTATCTGTCTGTCTGTCTATCTATCTGACCCGGCGTGGTTTCGCCGGTAAACAGTAACTTAAAAGAATGTCCTTCCACACACCATTCATTATTTTTAATGAAAACTGTTTTTAAATCACCGACATGACAGTTGATAAGTTCTGTAAGCAGAAAAAGATGGGTTACAATGTTATGCATTATGC
The DNA here is from genome assembly GCA_963921405.1 of Cepaea hortensis. Classification (NCBI taxonomy): domain Eukaryota; kingdom Metazoa; phylum Mollusca; class Gastropoda; order Stylommatophora; family Helicidae; genus Cepaea; species Cepaea hortensis. The sequence goes on along the minus strand of OY992883.1, from coordinate 34,436,784 downwards.
ATTATTTTTATGCAAACTTTGAAAATGCCTTAAAGATTATATCATTATTTATTATAACTCATATGCCTGAAAATAACTATAGACAAAGAGTTTAACAATAGTGCAAGTAAGTCCAACAATATGACTATAAAGTATATAGAAATGTTATTAAAAGTTATGCCCCTTGAAATAACTTTTCTAGAGTGAAGTCCCCCTGCTATATAGACATTATATAATGAAAATGAAAAAGTAAATGTTATTAAATAAGTAGAAGATTTTACACTATGAAACTATTATAGTCGGTTGCACAGGAATGAAAGCAAGAAGTGTAGAAAATTTCATCTCAATCGGATGTACCGTTATCGAACCCATCCAATACAAACATAACCACAAACAAAGTCAGTCACATACACTCTGTTTTATAGATATAGATTGTTTATTTCTCAGCTGTGTAAACTTTCCACATACATCTTTATAATGTCTTCCTCTGCCTTTCTCGCCGGGTCCATGACGAAGGAGTTACGAATGCTGTTCGTGATCCTGCATACTCGCATCGAAACACAGCTGCATGCGATTTGGCAGCAGACTGCTTTGCATTGGTTATTTATGAAATAGTGTGGGGTCGTTCAGAAAGCAATGGCAAACTACTGATCGTAAACTTGCCAAGAGATCGCAACAGCAAATAGTGCTGGTGTTGACTGCAATATCCTGTAAAGGATATGATATGCAACTAATTAACTAACTAACAGCCTTTCTCACCTAGCATTTTCTCCACACAGGGCTAATTTGTCTATTCTACTTCTTTTGTTGTTTCGGGATTTGAAATTTAAATATTGAGCATAACCCACTACTGACAACGCTGATCGTATTCTGGTATGAACCTAAGGCCTATCCACGTCCATATTGACGTGGATAGGCCTTAGGTTCATACCAGAATACGATCAGCGTTGCCAGTAGTGGGTTATGCTCAATATTTAAATATTCTACTTCTGTTGATATGCGCCATACATTTAATTTGTCATTATGGGACAGTCGTGATAAGTGATAATTAACACTTACGGCATTCAGTACTTCAGCATTTGTTTTCTTCTCTGCCCAACATTCTTCTCAAAAACCAAATCTTCACTGCCTCCAGTTTCTTTATCGTTACATTGCTCATTTTCCAGCATTCATCATCATCATCTCATTGAGGTGAAGCATAAGCAGCTGATGAGTGGGCTTCATATATCAAGATTCTCATGGACCCTGTTATTCCCTCTGTCCATTGTTTACATGGTCGGCCTCTTCATCTGGTTCCATTTGGTCTATACATAATTGATTTTTTATCTCATTTCTGTTGTAAATTTTCTTTTCTCTTTTTCTGTCATTGTCTAGCCATTGGTAGCATAGAGTTGGTAGGAAGAGTGTGTTGTAGAGTGTTTTTTTTTAAAGTATCTGCTGATATGTGTTTGTTTTTAGTATTGGTGCTATTTGTCAAATGAGTTTATTTACTTGTTGCATCTATTCTTGATCTCCTCTCGATTTTTCATTTGATGATATTATACTTCCTAAGTTCTTGAAGCTCTTTACTTGTACTATTGGGTGTTCTTTCAGATGAATCTTTGTCGTTTTTTCTTCTTTGGTTATGGTCATTATTTCTGTTTTATTGATGCTAACTTTCATGTTGTATTCCTCTTACTCTTCGTTTAAACTATTTATGTAAACTTTTAGTTCTGCTTCTGATTTTGCAATTTGTGTTTGATCCTTTGCAAATATTTCTTTAATGGTGTAATTTGCCATTGGTTCTTCTTTTATGTTTGGTTCTTCATGAAATGTTGTTGTGGTCCTTGTTTGGTTGGTTTCTTTACATACATTGTCTATATATCATTATGTTCTGATTACTTACTTGCAACCATAACAACTGTTTGTACATCTACGGCAGTATGAACAAGAGGTTCATGTACTCCGCCAACAGTTGTTGGAAGCACAAGAGAGACTGCAACAAACAGAAATAAGGCTACTTGACCATGAGATGGACACTCACAAACTGATGGATGAGTGGCAGTTCCGGCTGGTGGAGTCAGAAGAGAAGATAAAGAGGCAGCAGGAAGAAAAGGATGAACAAATGAAAGCTATTACTATCAGGTAACCTCTTCTTCTTCCATGTTCATCCTTTTCTTTTTCTTCTTTGGCTGTCTGTTCTGGAAGAGACATTGGCAATTATTGCTATATTCTTATTTTTTAAATTTTCGCTCACTTAGAACTCAAGCATAGTCTATAAATGTGCTAGTACTTCTAGTGCACTGGACTGATTTTTGCTTGTGGATTAGCGTTCCCTATTACCAGTGTCCCTCGCCATCAGGTGAACCCACTCTGACTTCAGAGGTACTTGTAATTACATTCTCATGTCAAGGACGAGAAGTCAACATTTTAGTCCAACTGTCCGTGATAGAGGTTTAATCTCAGCATCAGCACACCAGATATTTAAGAATGAATGCTCTTATCCATTTTGCCATGCTGGCCTCTACTATAGTTTGATGATGTTGGTATTGTTTGCATTGTTGCCATTATCATTTCTTGCTCAGCTGTTGAAGCTTACCACAAACATACTTGCTTGTTTCCTCTGAATCTCTTGCCCAGTTGTTCCTGCTAAAGGCTAATTTCTTTATTCTAGCTTTTCTTTTGATATGTCCCATAAATATAATTTTCCTTATCATTTCAATGAGTTATGAGGTAGAGAAAAAAGCTTCTTACCTAATTGCTTATTTTTTTCTAATGAAATCTTCAGCATCTATTTGGGAGACTGTTTTCATTCTAAAGCATACATACGTTCATAGAAAACCTGTGCTTTAACTGGATTTTGATCCTGAATTAGTAGTGTCTTGATTTTGGTCAAAGGCATGGGGGAAAATTAAGGCTGTTGTGTTGTGTATAAAGAGATACCCTGTACCTCACTGCAAGCACCAGTGATCTTTGTGCTAATTTTACAGAACCCATGGAAAACTTCTGTCATATAACATCATCATACTCTACGGATAAATGGCCATCCTAAGCCTGAACTGAACAGCTGGTCTCCCCGGCGAAGGGGTTAATGACACTGTTTGTGATCCCGTATACCCACGTATGAAACACAGCTGCACAAGATTCTGCAGCAGATCACGTCACGTTGATTTTTTACGGAAAGGTATGTGAACCAGTCGTTTAGAAAGCATTGGCAAACTACTGAACATAAAAACTTGCCAAGACATCAACAACAACTGAAAAATGCTGGTGTTGACTGCAATATCCTGTAAATAGGATATGCAAAATAAAAGAGACTGGTCCATGTGGCGAAGGAGTTACGGATGCGATTCGTAATCCCATATACCAGGGTTCGAAACACAGCAGTGCTAGTGTTTTCGAAAAAGGTTTAGGTGCCAGTCATTCAGAAAGCAATGGCAAACTACTGAACGTAAAACTTGCCCAGGGATCATGACAGCCAAAATGCTGGGGTTGACTGCTACGTCCTGTGAAGGACATGCAACTAAATTTAAAAAACAAAAATAAGCCTGAACTGACATGGCAAGAGATCTTGGAGTTGGTGGCCCCTAGAGGTGCAGTGTCCAGAAACCATGATGTGGGACTTATAAACCTACCACTAAATCATGGATAAATGAAGTGCACCTAGGTGTGTGGTACTAACTTGACAAATGGGTTCTGATGTACACCGAGTGGGAGCTTTACTAAAAAACTATTAACTACACTGAGGCTGTGAAATGCCCTATAAAATTAGCTGGGATGGCTAGCCCAGTCAACAAAAGCTCAGGAAATCAGATGTGACATAGAGTTGGTAGAAAAAAAGTGCTAATATTACAGCTATATTGTGAACAAGCATAATGCAATTTTTCTCTTTTTTTTTTTTTTGTTCGTTCGCTTTTAAGTAAAGTGTATTCCATACATATGCAATTACTTCTATAGCACTGGACTCATATTTGCAAATGGATTAACTTTCCCTATTACCAGTGTCCCTCGCCATCAGGTTAATCCACTTTGACTTCTGAGGTACTTGTAATTTACGTCCCCAAGTCAAGGATGAGAAGTTAGCATTTTAGTCCAGCTGATCAGTGTAAGGGCTGAACACCCTACCTCAGCATCAGCACTCTGGAAGTTTAAGATCAAGTGCTCTTATCTATCCAGCCATGCTTACCTTTATATTACAATTATGTCCAAAACTAAAATATATTGAACTAACAGAAGAAAGGGGCGCAGAGGTGTTTCCAAGGCACCAGGGCCGGGTTATATACTGGCCTAGACCTACTGACGCATCCTCGTTGAGCGTCCTGGGCAACAGGTCCCTTTGGGGTCCTGGCTAAAGTCAGTAGGATCGCCGATTCCTCCGAAGTCGGAGAGTGTCTGCCTGTACGGCGAGGAACCACCAGTCTGCACACCAATAAGCCAGACATGGGACAACGGATACTCACGCAAACCTCAGGTCTTGTATGACATCACACTGATGTTGGACAATAGAATGCCTTCATCCGACATACAGGACTTCGCGTTGGAGCTCAAGCCAACGAACACAAGCAAGCAGCAACAGAAGAAAGAATGAAAAGGAAAAGAATCATATAATTGATCATCCACTATATAACCAAACTTCTTAGTGTCTGCTAGCACCAGACCTGTAGCTTATCTTATTCATGGGTGTCTTGTCTTTTATTATATGTTCTATGCTTGCATCTTTCAGACTCCATTCATGCATTGTCTTTTACTATATGTTCTATGCTTGCATCTTTCAGACTCCATTCATGCATTGTCTTTTACTATATGTTCTATGCTTGCAGCTTTCAGACTCCATTCATGCATTGTCTTTTACTATATGTTCTATGCTTGCATCTTTCAGACTCCATTCATGCATTGCCTTTTACAATATGTTCCATGGTTGCATCTTTCAGACTCCATTCATGCATTGTCTTTTACTACATGTTCCATGCTTGCATCTTTCAGACTCCATTCATGCATTGCCTTTTACAATATGTTCCATGCTTGCATCTTTCAGACTCCATTCATGCATTGTCTTTTACTATATGTTCCATGCTTGCATCTTTCAGACTCCATTCATGCATTGTCTTTTACTACATGTTCCATGCTTGCATCTTTCAGACTCCATTCATGCATTGTCTTTTACTATATGTTCCATGCTTGCATCTTTCAGACTCCATTCATGCATTGTCTTTTACTATATGTTCCATGCTTGCATCTTTCAGACTCCATTCATGCATTGTATTTTACTATATGTTCCATGCTTGCATCTTTTAGACTCCTCCATTCATGCATTGTCTTTTACTATATGTTCCATGCTTGCAGCTTTCAGACTCCATTCATGCATTGTCTTTTACTATATGTTCCATGCTTGCATCTTTCAGACTCCATTCATGCATTGTCTTTTACTATATGTTCCATGCTTGCATCTTTCAGACTCCATTCATGCATTGTCTTTTACTATATGTTCCATGCTTGCATCTTTCAGGCTCCATTCAATTGAAGAAGAACTGAAAAGGGAGCATTTGGAGATGATGAATGCAGTAGAAGACAAACAAAAAGTCATAGATGTCCAAGAACAAAGAATTGAAAAACTTAACCAGGCAAATAAGAGACTGCTACAGGCTCTGGCAACCTACAAAGGTAGGGTGCCCATGGGAGCAACAGATGAGAACAGTAACTCTGCCACAGCTTGTAATGGGGAGTGTGAAAATAATGAAGTGGCTGGATTTAGAACTAGTTCTTGTTAGTTTAAGCTGTCAGTTCTTGCTAGCTTGGGTAGTATAGCAAATATAGTATAGCTTGGGTTGTATAGCATGAGTAGTATAGCTTGGGTAGTATAACTTGGGTAGTATAGCAAATATAGTATAGCTTGGGTAGTATAGCGAATATAGTATAGCATGGGTTGTATAGCAAATATAGTATAGCTTGGGTTGTATAGCATGAGTAGTATAGTCTGGACAGTATGGCAAGGGCAGTATAGTGTGGGCAGTATAAAATGGGTAGTATAATATGGGTAGTATAGTGTGGCAGTATAATATGGGTATTATGGTATGGGTAGTATAGTTTGGGCAGTATAGTATTGTAAGTATAGTGTAGGCAGTATAGTATGTGTAATGTAGTGTGGGAAGTATAATATGGGTAGTATAGTCTGGACAGTATGGCAAAGGCAGTATAGTGTGGGCAGTATAATATGGGTAGTATTGTGTGGGCAGTATAATATGAGTAGTATAGTGTGGGCAGTAAAGTATGGGTATTATGGTATGGGCAGTGTAGTATGGGTAGTATAGTATGGGTAATGTAATGTGTGCAGTATAGTATAGGTATTATGGTATGGGCTGTATAGTATGGTAAGTATAGTGTAGGCAGTATAGTATGGGTAATGTAGTGTGGGCAGTATAGTATGGGCATTCATGAATATCCACAAATCTCTATCCTTGATGTTCACGATTAACTCTACTGATGATATTCCTCCATACCACCATTTTAATACATCTTGTCTCTCAGTCTACCACTGCCTCTTTTTCCACTATTCCAGTCTACTCCAGTTGCAATATTGTTTTCCAATGACTCGCTTCACATTACAATTTCAAAGATTGCTATTTGTCTCTTTCTTATAGTTGTATATAATGTTCTGCTTTCATTAGAATCTTCTTGTTAGTTACGGTACTCTGCCATTCCAAGGTATCTGCGACATTTATCTCAAGAACCACATCTCTGTTGTTTTAAAGCAGCAGATCAAATTTATCCATCCATCCATCACGTGCCATGCCGGTAAGCGTGGGCGGTCATGTTCTGCCATCTCACTCGATCAACAGAGTCGTGGATCAGTTCCGTGTTTCTGTCTCGACCATGCCACAAGGCCAAGCCATCCAGATACTTGTTTCTAGGTCTTCCCCTTGGTCTGTTCCCCTCGATCTTACCAGTTGTCACCAAGTTCTCCAAATCATTTCTTCTCATAACATGCCCAAAAAATTGTGACTGTCTACGTCTAATGTCTCTGATCAGTTTACGATCTTCATTTGTTTCTTGAAGGACTTGTTCATTGGTCTTTCTGGCTGTCCATGGTATTCTTTGCATTTTCCTCAGAAACCACATTTCTACAGCCATCAGATGTTTTTCAGCCTGGCTGCTCATTGTCCAAGCTTCACATCCATATAAAAGTACAGGTTCTATGTAGCATCTCAACACTCTTTTTCTCGTTTCAATTGACATCTTTTTATTGGTCAGTATGTTTTTCATCTTGCTAAAGGCTACTTTTGCCATGGCGATTCTTGTTCTAATCTCTTCAAGGCATCTCCCATCAGATGTTATTACTGTTCCGAGATAATTGTACCTGCTCACTTGTTGAAGAATATTCCCATTTACTTGTATATTACATTGTGGTATTTCGTCCTTCCTAGTGACGACCATAATCTGTGTCTTTTTACAATTTAATTCTAACCCTAGTTGTTCACTGTGTGTAACAATCGCATCTACTAAATGTTGCAGGTCCTGTTCATTGTCTGCAATCAAGACTGTATCATCTGCATATCTAATGTTATTGATGCATCGTCCCCCAATGTCAAATTTATGGGTAGTTTTTTTTTCTTTCCGCGTTTTCCATCCTGTTTCAGGATATTGCGGTCAACATCAGCATCTTTCAGCTGAATGTTGATTCCTAGGCTTCGATTATGCTCATCAGCACGCCACGACTTTCTGAGCGACTGGCTCCATACTCTCATAAGTCACTGGCTTGACTCAAACCACTTCTAATTCTCGTGTGCTCACATCAACCACGAGAGTATTCAGGATTAACGGAGAAAGCTGCTAACCCCTCGGCCAGGGAGCCAGCTAAATTTATGGGTAGTATACACTGGAAAATATAGCAGTATGACTTGAACTGTTTAGTATGGGTAATTAGCATTGGTAGTATAGCGATGGCATTTTATTGAAGAAATGAGTGTACTCCTTTGCTGGACCACCAGGTGACATGAGGTAGTGCCATCATCATCATAAGCCATGCCAATTGGCATAGGCATAAATGTATCTCAAAACAATGTTTTCCAGTTGTGAATTTGAATAACGAAGACACAAACAGTAGATTGCACTAGTGTATTGCCTGGCATATTTTGCTGCATCTCTTCAGGCACAAAATCACAACAGAAATCACATAACATAAAATAAAGTAATTAGATAAATACTTCAAGCTGTAATATACAGCACACATAGTAACTGACTATGGAAGTCATGGCAGTAAGGAAAGCAATAACATGGCTCGAGACACAGACATTCGTTAATGATTCAATGAGCATGCTCAAGAGGATAGAGTTGGGGTGGATCCGAAGAGAGTGGTTGTCTCTGGAGCGGTCTTGGCTGGAAATGAGCGGGCTGACAAGCTCGCAGGTAAGGCTACTGTGGAGGGCGGAGGCGCCATGGACCAGGCTGACATTCTGAATGCTCTACGAGAAGTAAGACTTTTGCAAGAACCAAGGCAAGTGATGACTGTGAATCTACAACCATGGCCAGACTGCGAGAACAGTAAAGTAAAAGAAGTGTGGCCAAACAAGAACACTACGCATTAAGCCAAAGAAAATTGATAAACCAACACAGAACTGGTGTCATTACCCGCTACACGCTGCAGGATTTGCTGAGGAGGAGATCCGAGCACTTATGGACTGAATGGTTCGATGTGAAATGAGGATGATCTGTCGACTAACTAACTAACTAATTAACACAGCACATATTAACACAGCACATATTAACACAGCAATTCCAATTGTCTACCATGGTAATTTTAAACTGACTATCATCTCTTTCTGTTTGCATAAAACTGGCTTCTGTAAATTATTTATGAATGTATCTCCGGAGATCCCCGTTCCTGATGTTCTAAATCAATCTATTGGTGATATTCATTCATGTCACCTTCTTAGGTCATCCAGTCACCATTTCTCTTGGTCTGCCTCTGCTTTTTCTACCACTGATCTTTCCAGTGGTTGTGATTTGTCCAATGCCTCTCTTCTCATGATAGACCAAAGAATATTGGTTTTCATTTTCTTATAGCTGTGTATTAGCAGGATGAAGTATAAATCTTTAACTCGAGAAATAAGAAAGAACACAAGAAAGGACAAAAATCAATATATACAAGATAGCTGTACCAGAATAGAGCAATATCATAAGGCTGGAAGAGATTATGAAATGTTCAAGGAAATGAAGTTATTGACAAGAAATGTTCAACCTCAATTGAATGTTATCTGTGACAAGATGGGAAATACCTTAACAGAATCTAGACAAATTCTAGAAAGATGGCAGGAGTACTGCAGTGGAATGTATGATATGAGTGACAGTGAGGATATGAATGAGATACATGAGCCAATGACAGCAGAGACAGAACCTGAACCCTCATTAGATGAAATTGCTTGGGCTATAAGGAACCTGAAGAATGGTAAATCACCTGGATGTGATGAGATACCAGCTGAACTAATTAAAGCAGGAGGAGAAGAAAGCATACACATATATCATGCATTATGTACAAAGATTTGGAAATATGGTATATGGCCAAAAGATTGGAAGAGAACTATCTTCATTCCAATACCAAAAAAGGGCAACCTGAAATTATGCACCAACTATAGAACTGTTGCCCTGATAAGTCATGCAAGTAAAATTCTACTAAAAGTCATAATGCGACGACTTAGTAAGAAAATGGAAGAAGAGATTAACGTAGTTCAAGCTGGATTTAGACAAGGAAGAGGAACAAGAGATCACATATTCAACATGCGTTTAATAATAGAGAAGTGCAGAGAATTTAATGTAAACCTATTCTCATGTTTTGTGGATTATTCAAAGGCATTTGACTGTGTACAGCATCAGAAACTTTGGGAAATCATGAGGAATATGGGCTTTCCTTCACATGTAGTACATCTCATAAAAATGCTATATCTAGACCAACAAGCAGCAGTTAGAATAGATGGTGAGACATCAGATTGGTTTGACATCAAGCAAGGAGTCCGTCAGGGCTGCGTGCTGTCACCCTATTTGTTTAACCTGTATGCCGAAAATATAATGAGAAATGTAAGAGATGATATAAACAGGGAGCCATATGATGCCCTAAATATTGGCGGTCATGACATACCAGAGATTCGATATGCTGATGATACAGTATTACTATCCACAACACAGAATGGCATAGAAAACCTAATAGCCTCAACACAATTGAATAGTGAAAATCACAACTTATATCTTAACATAGCAAAAACTAAGATAATGCATACAGATAAAACTACTATGGAGAAAGAAATATACATTAATGGGAGAAAATTGGAGGTGGTGGAAAATTTTGAATATCTTGGGTCATTGATTACGAATAATGGTGACACAATGAAAGAAATAAAACGGTGACTATCCATTGCTCTTCAAAGACTAAAACAGATGAATAAATTATGGTGTGGGACAGACAGAACTACAAAAATTAGATTTTTAAGAGCATGCATCTTTCCCATTGCAACATACGCCTGTGAGACATGGACACTTACTAAACAAGCTGGACAGCGCATACATGTCTTTGAATATAAATGTTATAGACGAGTTCTAAGAATATCTTGGGTAAAGAAAAGAACAAATGCATCCATACTTCAAGAGTTGAATATTGAGGAGGGATGGCTATTAAAGACGATAAAACAAAGAAAATTGAAGTATTTTGGTCACTTGAAACGTCACGACAGTTTGGAGAGAACAATAATGGAAGGGTATATGCCTGGGAAGAGAGGAAGAGGAAGGCCAAAGAGAAGATGGGTGCAGGATGTGGCGGATGATCTCCAGATGGGTGTATGAGACGCGGGACATCTTGCTTGTGATCGAGAAGTTTTCCGGAGGGTTGTTATGGGAGCGAGGTTCTGTAAAGGACATGCTACTGAATGAATGAATTAATAGCTGTGTATAATGTTCTACTTTCAATAGCCTCTTCCAGTTTCTCATTGTTAGTTCTCTAGCCATTCAAGGTATTCATAACATTTGTCTCAGAAAGCACAACTCTGTTGCTTCCAATTTCTTCCTAATTTGTTTGTTCATTTTCCAAGATTCACAGCATATAACAGAACATATTCTACATAACATGTCAGCACTCTCTTTCAGACGCCCTGAACAAATTAAAACATTAGTCAGGTCTGTGATTCACTTAGAGCTTCTAGCATAAGTAAGTACCTAAGTACACATGTTTCTTCCATACTGTTTAGAGTTAGAATCCAGTGTGCTTATTGTTTTGATGCATGTCTGTTGCTTTGTATTTCCTCTAATATCTACTTCTTTTCCTTTTGTTTCCATTCTGCTATTTGAGTGCCAGGAAACATCAGTATATCCTGTGTGCTATCAGGTCCTATAAAGAACCAACAGGATAGTAACATTGTACCTTGCCATGCATGTTTATGCTGTGACAAAGAGGGTTGGTGTGAGTTTCGCTACCTCATCTTATAGAGAACTTAAGCTGCACATTCCAACCAATCATGAATGAGTCTGCAAAGGGCTTGGCATTATTTGATTGAGAGCATGTGCTTCATTGGAAGATGAAAGACAGAGAAAGAAGAAGAAATATAGGGTGTATTTTCAATGATAGTGCATTATTTGAAAATATTGCAGGTCCAAGTTTTGTATTCACCCTCTGTAAAGTTCATGCAACATAATAGATAAATAAAAACTTGGACCAGCAATATTTTCAAACACTGCACAGTCATTACAAATACACCCTGTATCTATATATTTATTAATCTTATAATTTTTACAGTCACAATTGGAAACTTTCTATTCAGATACTGCTTAAGCAGCACTCACTGCCAGCTAAAACTGATTCAGGGCCGATAAATTGTATATCGCCAAATGTGATCTCCAATTTATACAGCAAGACGATATATTGCCATACAAGAGTCATTGTGTTATTTGTTTCATTTGGTGGTATCTTGGCAATTTTAATTCCCAATAAATAGACATTTACATCATGCATGTTCATTTGATTGTTCTCCATGTTTGGCTCAAACCTACTGTTTTGTTTGGCACTGAATCAGTTAACTTTCATATGCCAATATTGTTGCTACTATAATTGTTATCAATGCCAGTTGTAACTTCCAAGTATACAGTATTGTTAAAGTCAGAGTTGTTGTCATTAACAACTGTATTTTTTGCATATGTCAGTGTTGTTACTGACAAGTTATAGCCATTGCTGATTGTTAGCACCCATATGCCAATGTTATTACTGCTACAGTTTTAGTCCCTGCTAACTTTTTGTTAGTTGCATTGATCGTCAAATAACATTGAGGACAATGAAATATTTTGGGCATAAAAAGAGACATGCACGTCTGAAAAAGATAACTGTAGAGAGAGCCTTACCATAGAAGTGGGAAAAAGGAAGACATGTCATAGATGGATTCTAGGTTTGATAATTTATACATGACAGCACCAGAGGCCGGACATCTGACTTATGATAGAGAGGACCTTTGAAAGGTTGTCATGGCTGTAAACTTCTGTACAGGACATGTCCCTGGATGATGATGATGATTGTGGTGATGATGATGATGATGATGATGATGATGATGATGATGATGGGGATGATGATGATGATGGGGATGATGATGATGATGATGATGATGATGATGATACATCATCAACTTTTAACTTCCATGTACCAATATTGTTACTCCTGTAAATTGTAATCGTTGCCAAATATAATTTCCATGTGCCAATCTTGTTTCAGTTAAAGCTAAGTAATTGGCAACTTTACTTTCCTATGCCATTGTTGTTATTGTTAAATTTGGCAGTCATTGCCATCTCTAACTAACTTCATGTACCAAAGTTTTAATTGTTATAATTATAGTCACTGCCAGCTGCCAACTTCCATGTGCCATATTGTTACTGTTTATGATATAGTCATTATCAACTGTAAATCTCATGTGCTAACATCTTGCAGTCATTGATGTTTGTTAGTACCATATGCCAATGATATTGCTGCTACAGTTATAGTCACTGCTGTCTTGTTTCTATAGTCACTGCTGTCTTGTTTCTATAGTCACTGCTGTCTTGTTTCTATAGTCACTGCTATCTTTTTTCTATAGTCACTGCTGACTTTTTGCTGCTGTGAAATGGTAGAAGAGAAAGAGTGGTAAATGGAAGAAAAGATACTCAAATGAACTTAGTGGTCACTGTACATCATAGAATGTTCTGTCTGCTGCATGCTTTCTCGGCTGCAAGAAACAGTTTCATCATCATCTCATAGAAAAAGCTCTCAATGGTTTTTCAGAGAAAAGGAAGCGTCTGACATTGAACAATGGCTGCTTTTGATGTTGCACCATGATCTGCTTTTTCTAGTATTCAGTATTCCTGTACTGTACTTTCACTGCCATCTGGATACAGACGCAGAGGATTCAGAATGAGGTCATCCTAGGTTACAGAGGATTCAGAATGAGGTCATCCTGGATTACAGAGGATTCAGAATGACGTCATCCTAAGTTGCAGAAATATATTCTGCAGGGTAAAGTATTCCGCATGCACTTTCCACTCATGGATCTCAGGATTACTATCTGGAGAATGCATACATACTGCAGGACAAGCTCGGTAGACATTTATCATGAATGACAATATGTTGCATTTCTGTCTAGATGCATTCTTTTTAAAGTCATCTATGTGTTCTCATATGAGGGGGCTTCAAATAAAAAACTTAAAATGTTTTTTGTTGTTGTGAATGTATGCTGAAAAAGTAAAGAACAAATGTATCATTTTTCGATGTAGTCATCACTGTGTTCAATGCAAGTCCTCCAGTGCTGTTAAAGTGCTTGGAAAATGTATCTTGGTCATGTGTGTTACCACTCATGCACCACCTGTTGTACCTCTTCACTGGACCAACAAGTTTTGAAACTTCCAACTCCACTCATACACTTGCTGAACTGACAGGTTTGCATCACCATCATGGATTTCTATAGGTTTCAAGCCCTTCACTGATCACAAAATGGGTAACAGATTGCTGCTCCTCTTTTGGTGCATGTCAAAAGTGGGATTTCCATCTTTAAATTGTCCTTATGACGTAACCATGATCGTCTGCACCGTGATGTCACATACTTAACATTCTTGTCATTCTTAACAACAATATTGACAGGTTACAAGACAATGACATGCTTAATGTAATTTTTTTTACACTTCTAAGGTTTTCATTTGAAGTAGTTCCCCCCCCCTCCCCCCATATATATATATATATATATATATATATATATATATATATATATATATATATATATATATATATATATATATATATATATATATATAAGTAATTTTAGGGTCTGGACGATTCTCAAAGTATAGAGGAAAAGCCAGACTTTTAATTAATTTTGCTACTGTAATAATTTGCTTGGGAACTCATGTTATACTGTTATGTCTTTTGAGAGTGAGATGGATCATGTGTTGGAATGCCTTGAGTTCAGATATGTCAATTCTTAAATTCTTTATATTAAGCATATATTAGGCAGCAAGAGAGTAAATTATAATGAGGCTGGTCATAACAGCTGCTGCAGGTAATGTTTCTATTCAAGTGTTCAGATATTGGGTTCTTTCCCTGAATTATTTGTAACTTCTTCCTGCGTGAATTCTTCTACTCAACATATTGTATTTCATAACTTTTTCCCAGGTTAGCTCTTGTACACTAGAAGACTAATTATGTTAGCTTTTTCTCCCTAGAAATACTCCAAATGTTATGGAGAAGTTAAGAAAGAGCACTGTAATAAAGATAACCCTTTTCTGTAGAGGAATTATTTAATCAAAATGTCATGCTTTATTTACATATTTCTGACAAACATGGGGAAAGTTCAGAAATGAAATATCATATAGTAATAACTCCACGATGTTGAAAATGATAGTGGTGATGTTAATACAGCAACAATTGTGCATATATACAAGGGTAAGTTAATAAGTAAGTCACAAATGGCTGTAGAAAAATAACTAAATATGATAACAACTTGAAACAAGTTTATTTTTATACATACATTGTCCTTTTATTTCTCAACATAATTTCCACCAACATTGATGCACTTATCCCATCGTTTTATCAGTCCTCCCAAACCTGCTGCATATAACTGAGTGCTCTGTTTTCATTTACCTCTCACCCTCGTAACTTTTTCTACCCAGCTATGCACCGCTTAATGGGACAAACATTTGTCAGCATAAACAGGAAACCCACCATGGCGGGAGACATTTTGCGAATGACGCCGAAGTTGAATGTGATGGTGAAAACATGGTATAGAAAACAGAGCACGCAGTTCTATGCAGCCGGTTTGGGAGGACTGATAAAACGATGGATAAGTGCATCAATCATCATCATCATCATCTTCCACTTCTGCCGTCAAGCGTCGTGGGGAGGAATAATGTTGGTGGAAATTATGTTGAGAAATAAAAGGACAATTTATGTACAAAAATAAATTGGTTTCATGTTGTTATATTTAGTTATTTTTCGACAGCCATTTGTGACTTACTTATTAACTTACCCTCGTACTAAAAGTACATCAGTTTATGTTTCAAGATCTTCCTGCAAGTTTGTTAGCATCTCTTTGTGCTGTTTTTTTTTAAAAACTTTTTATCATTAATATCTCGGTGATATTTTTTTCTGTGATTTTATTAACAACAATAGAATATGTCAGATGTAAAAGAAAAGTATGGTAATCTGGACAAATATGGCCATATTTTTGTTACTTCTGATATTTAATAAAGGGAAAATGGTTAAAATGTTACTGAACAATTTTGTCTGTAAAATATTACTTCAGATGTTTGTCTGTAAAATTGTACTGCTAATTGTGAATAATATGTTACAATGTGTAAAATATTGTGCTAAAATGTATACTTATCTGTAAGTACATTAACTTTCCTGTGTGTAAAATAGTATTTTAACACTAAGTCATTTAAATTAAATGCTTGCGTAGCATTCTTTTTTATTTGTAGCTTGTTACTATACATTTTTTATTTGTAGAATATTATTTTAACATTCTTACTTCATGTAAATGTTACTTGATTTCTGTAAAAATCAGTATTCTAAATTTGGTCGTTACATATTATAATTTTCTTCTCTGCAAAATGTTCTATAATTTGTTTACCAGCAACATTATGTTACAATATCTCTTTCTGTAAAATTTTTACTGTGAACAGCCTCTTTGTACAACTGCTGCTGTATTTATTTTATCTATAAAATTACTGTTTCTAATGTTTGCATCCACTACATATTAATTTTTTTTTTTTTTTAGCATATCCTTTTTTTTACAGGACTTAGCTGTCAACACCAGCATCTTTCAGCTGTATGTTGATCTCTTGGCAAGATTACGCTCAGTAGTTTGCCATTGCTTTCTGAGCGGCCGGCTCACATACCCCGTAAGTTACTGATGCGATTCGAACCACTGCTGATTTGAACCGTCATCACGTTACCTGACGAGAGTATACGAGATTACGGAGAAAAGTCATAACCTCTAAGCCACGAAGCCAGCACATATTAATTTACAATATAAAAATTACTGCTGAAACATTCTTGTCTTGAAAATGGCTCTATACTATTTCTGTCTGTAAAAATTTTATTTTAAAACTGTTATTCTATAACCCTTATCTGTAAAATGTATCTGACTGGGCAAAGACAATTATAAGATCTAATCTGTATAATGATATTATAAAATTCTGCTCAGAATTATTAAGTTAGCAGTCCTGTCTATAATATATAATATTACAATAAATCAATGTATATTGAATATATTTCTCCACAACTTTATTCTGTTGTGCATATCAAATGTTGGTCAGTTGGACTTGAATGTTGACTTGTTGCACAGAAAGCAAAGGCAAACTACTGATTGTAAAATGTCCTACTAAATCGCAAACAGCCAATAGAGGTTGGATATGATTGCAATGTCCTGCAAATGAAATACAATTTTTGTTAAACTGTCTTAATGGTTGCTGGCAGACAAAAATGATGTGTTTGTATATTTGTCTTAATAAAAATAGATTTGGATGCATCAGCTACTATAATAGATGGTTTAGTGCATCGAGCAACTTAGCACTTTCAGTCCCAAACTATGCATCATGTGTGATCAGCAACAAAGCAACCAATGAAGTGTTAATGTATCTGTTGCATTTGCTCTGAATAAATGAAAGAAATCTGGCTAGTTATTTCAACATGTAACACAGTATATATTTAATAGAAGGAGTAGATATGGCCTGGCTAGTTATTTCAACATGTAACACAGTATATATTTAATAGAAAGAGTAGATATGACCTGGCTAGTTATTTCAACATGTAACACAGTATATATTTAATAGAAGGAGTAGATATGGCCTGGCTAGTTATTTCAACATGTAACACAGTATATATTTAATAGAAGGAGTAGATATGGCCTGGCTAGTTATTTCAACATGTAACACAGTATATATTTAATAGAAGGAGTAGATATGGCCTGGCTAGTTATTTCAACATGTAACACAGTATATATTTAATAGAAGGAGTAGATATGGCCTGGCCAGTTATTTCAACATGTAACACAGTATATATTTAATAGAAGGAGTAGATATGGCCTGGCCAGTTATTTCAACATGTAACACAGTATATATTTAATAGAAGGAGTAGATATGGCCTGGCCAGTTATTTCAACATGTAACACAGTATATATTTAATAGAAGGAGTAGATATGGCCTGGCCAGTTATTTCAACATGTAACACAGTTTATATTTAATAGAAGGAGTAGATATGGCCTGGCCAGTTATTTCAACATGTAACACAGTATATATTTAATAGAAGGAGTAGATATGGCCTGGCCAGTTATTTCAACATGTAACACAGTTTATATTTAATAGAAGGAGTAGATATGGCCTGGCTAGTTATTTCAACATGTAACACAGTATATATTTAATAGAAGGAGTAGATATGGCCTGGCCAGTTATTTCAACATGTAACACAGTTTATATTTAATAGAAGGAGTAGATATGGCCTGGCTAGTTATTTCAACATGTAACACAGTATATATTTAATAGAAGGAGTAGATATGGCCTGGCCAGTTATTTCAACATGTAACACAGTATATATTTAATAGAAGGAGTAGATATGGCCTGGCCAGTTATTTCAACATGTAACACAGTATATATTTAATAGAAGGAGTAGATATGGCCTGGCCAGTTATTTCAACATGTAACACAGTTTATATTTAATAGAAGGAGTAGATATGGCCTGGCTAGTTATTTCAACATGTAACACAGTATATATTTAATAGAAGGAGTAGATATGGCCTGGCCAGTTATTTCAACATGTAACACAGTTTATATTTAATAGAAGGAGTAGATATGGCCTGGCCAGTTATTTCAACATGTAACACAGTATATATTTAATAGAAGGAGTAGATATGGCCTGGCCAGTTATTTCAACATGTAACACAGTATACATTTAATAGAAGGAGTAGATATGGCCTGGCCAGTTATTTCAACATGTAACACAGTATATATTTAATAGAAGGAGTAGATATGGCCTGGCCAATTATTTCAACATGTAACACAGTATATATTTAATAGAAGGAGTAGATATGGCTTGGCCAGTTATTTCAACATGTAACACAGTATATATTTAATAGAAGGAGTAGATATGGCCTGGCCAGTTATTTCAACATGTAACACAGTATATATTTAATAGAAGGAGTAGATATGGCCTGGCCAGTTATTTCAACATGTAACACAGTTTATATTTAATAGAAGGAGTAGATATGGCCTGGCCAGTTATTTCAACATGTAACACAGTATATATTTAATAGAAGGAGTAGATATGACCTGGCTAGTTATTTCAACATGTAACACAGTATATATTTAATAGAAGGAGTAGATATGACCTGGCTAGTTATTTCAACATGTAACACAGTATATATTTAATAGAAGGAGTAGATATGACCTGGCTAGTTATTTCAACATGTAACACGGTATATATTTAATAGAAGGAGTAGATATGGCCTGGCTAGTTATTTCAACATGTAACACAGTATATATTTAATAGAAGGAGTAGATATGACCTGGCTAGTTATTTCAACATGTAACACAGTATATATTTAATAGAAGGAGTAGATATGGCCTGGCCAGTTATTTCAACATGTAACACAGTTTATATTTAATAGAAGGAGTAGATATGGCCTGGCCAGTTATTTCAACATGTAACACAGTTTATATTTAATAGAAGGAGTAGATATGACCTGGCTAGTTATTTCAACATGTAACACAGTATATATTTAATAGGAGTAGATATGACCTGGCTAGTTATTTCAACATGTAACACAGTATATATTTAATAGAAGGAGTAGATATGACCTGGCTAGTTATTTCAACATGTAACACAGTATATATTTAATAGAAGGAGTAGATATGGCCTGGCCAGTTATTTCAACATGTAACACAGTTTATATTTAATAGAAGGAGTAGATATGCCTGGCCAGTTATTTCAACATGTAACACAGTATATATTTAATAGAAGGAGTAGATATGGCCTGGCTAGTTATTTCAACATGTAACACAGTATATATTTAATAGAAGGAGCAGATATGGCCTGGCCAGTTATTTCAACATGTAACACAGTATATATTTAATAGAAGGAGTAGATATGGCCTGGCCAGTTATTTCAACATGTAACACAGTATATATTTAATAGAAGGAGTAGATATGACCTGGCTAGTTATTTCAACATGTAACACAGTATATATTTAATAGAAGGAGTAGATATGGCCTGGCTAGTTATTTCAACATGTAACACAGTATATATTTAATAGAAGGAGTAGATATGGCGCCTCTTTGAAAGTAATACACTGATGGTGTTTATTTCTTTTTTAGCAGTGTTTATTTTAGCTGAAATAATTATTACATCAAAGAAAAAGATACCTCTGAAGTCGGAGTGGGTTCACCCGATGGCGAGGGACACTGATAATAGGGAAAGCTAATCTACACATAAAAATCAGTCCAGTGCATTAGAAGTAGTAGCAAGTGTGCGAACGACACTTGAGTGATATTATAATGGAAGGGAAAATGCTGAGCCAAATCAATCATCCAGTGCCTTGCGGCTGGCGGGGGTGATCATGCCTCTCCACAAATTATGATCTTCAATGCCATGGATCAATTTGTGTGTGGACTCCCTTCCGTGCCATGACCCAAGACTGTCCAGAATCTTTTCACACTGTCTTCCTCTATCTCTCTTTCAGCAAATCTTTCCAGTTGAAACAACATGTTCCAGTTTTTGTCTTCTCATAATGTGACCAAAAAATAATGACTGCCTCTTTCTGATATTTGTGATAAGTTGTCTTTCCAAGTCAGTAAATACAAATATTTGGGGACAGTCTTAACATAACATCAGATGGAAAATGTATAATAGTGATAAAGAAAAGAATAGGCCAAGTGAAAGCTGTATTTCTGAAAGGGTACCTTGATGCCAGCAATGCAGCTTAGAGGTCGTAGACCGAGTCGAGGATTAGAAACCAGCTGCAGACAATTTGGAAGCAGACCCCCTTTGGTGGTATCGGCGTCCATCATTCAGAAAACAATGGTGAGCTACTGAACACAAATATTGTCTTGTAAATCGTGACTTGCATCTTGCCGTCTTGACAAATGAAAGTTTGTAAAATTATAACCTGCGCGAGAATCGGTAGCGGTTCTCGCTGCATTGGTAACTTACGGGGTATGTGAGCCGGTTGCTCAGAAAGTAATGGCAAACTACTGAGCGTAATCTTGCCTCGTACATCAACAGCAGCTGAAAAATGCTGATGTTGACTGCAACGTCCTGTAAGGGATATACACACACAAAAACTGAGTAGACACGAGTGGAATGGGCACAGAACAAATGGAGGACATGGTACACAAATAAAGAATGAGTTATTAGTCGCGGTTCCAACTTCACATCAAATGGTCACTCCTTTTAGTATGTGTGACAAATGAGGTGTGAGAGGATCAGATTTTAAAATATAAATAAATATAATAATAAAAACATTGTGTTTGATTAAATGAAATTGTGTTGAACACTGAGACCATACTGCGGTGAAAGAGATACCAGCTGAAAAATGAGGTAGTTTATGATATGCGCAAGAACTGTTATGCCTGGATATCAGACACACACAATGATCCCCGCTGTTGAAATGTGCTCTTACTGATTTACAGGTACCACTGTTAACACCAAAGAGATGTTAATGGGTATCAGGACTTGTTCTGGGTAATAAAGGTGGTCGAGATAATATTGAACACATTACCCATCAAGTGCCGACTGTTCTATAGAAGTATGTGCTAGATCGCATCAAGTTTTACAAAGGGGCTTTTACTTCATGAGTAAGCTGCCTTATCAAAAGAGTGATTAAATACTCAAAGCTAATTTACAGGAAGATTTGAATACATCAGTTTTTTTGTATTTTTAAATCACTAAAGATGTCAACATAAAAGATCATCAGAAAGATACAAATCAACATTTTCTGGTCAGGCCATGATTAACTCTTAATGGTCATTATATACAGTGACGAACTGGGACTAAAAGGACATTAACATTTTAAGCATATTATCTAATTTTTTAGGGGGGGGGGGGGGAGAGCTTGCTTCATCAGAGTCACATAGGGCCCACTTGACACCAGCAAGCTGTCACCCTGCCACAGAATGTGAATCCATTGATGCTCTTTCTCCTTCTGTAGATGCCAATCTTTGCAATGACACACTGGCTGTGAACACGTTGATTTAGAGCACTAATACGAATATCCCTCTCTGCCAGAATAATATTAGGGGCGTTCATTTGAAACCCGTTCCAATGGCTTTATTACAAAAGGATGAAATAAACATTTAACGGGTGTGGTAGAATTAAACAAAGCATTCATTTTGAATTAATTATGCACCATGGGTTGAGCAGAAGAAATCGTCGTAGGCATTCAGGCAAGCATTCTATTGCTTAGGTAGGCGGCAAATGACGTCCGCAAAAAAAGGATTGTGGTTGCTCACTGAACCAAGTGTTTACCGCATTTATTACGTCTGCATCTGTGTGAAATCGTTGCCCCTTGAGACCTTTTTTTTTTTAGACGTTCGAACAAATAAAAATCACATGGTGACAAATCAGGACTATAGGCTGGATGTTGCAGAATTTCCCACTTCTTCCCTGCTAATGTTTCCTGCACAATCTTTGCGACATGCGGACGAGCATTATCATGCAACAAAATCACACCGCGAGAAAGCATGCCAGGTCGTTTATTCTTGATGGCTTTTTGCAGCTTGTCTAGTGTTTGCAAGTAGTGGGTAGAGTTGATGTTGACACCAGGTTCTTTAAAGTTGGCCAACAATAGCCCTTCAAGGTTAAAAAAAAAAAAAATGCGCTCAGCATAACCTTACCAGCAGAAACCTGTGACTTGAATTTTTTGGCTGTTGGTGATCCAGAATGCTTCCATTGCATGCTCTCTCTTTTGCTACTCAGCTCAAAGTGGTGACACCATGATTCATCGCCTGCCACTATGCGGAAGAGAAATGCATCACACTCCACTCTCTAACGCAGCAAGTGGTTAAAAAACCATCCCATGCCGTTCCTCTTTTTGGTGGTCGGTCAACATCCCTGGTACCCACTGTGAATACACCTTCCGATTTTTTTCAGTTTCTTACGAACGACCTTTTGAATTGTCCCAATTGACACATCAAATTCTTTCGCTAGCAACCGTATGCTTCGACAACAGTTCATCTGTACTGCTGCATCAATTTTGGCGATGGTTTTTTTCTGTTGCTACAATATGCGCTTGACCCGGCCGTCGAAGGTCTGTCGTGAACTGACGTCCTTTCCGAAACATTCATGCCCAGTCTGCTACTGTTGTCTTCGACACACATTTGTTACCTTACGCTGCCTGCATTCTTCGATGAATGTCCACTGGTCGACATCCTTCAAATGAAAAAAAAAAAACACTGAATCACCGCTCATTGATCTTCTTTGGGCGGATTTGATCAACTTGACCATTTTCTCAACTGTCAGAAACAGAACCTATGCATCATGGGAAGATAAGCACTTGCTCTTTTATTCATTGGTCAGTTCTTACCACATGGCTATGACATGATCATGTTCATCGTACGTAATTACGCGCGGTGCGGCATGAACGGATTTCAAATGAACGCCCCTTATATTTACATTCAAGATCAAGCACACTAAACAAAAAGTAGTTATTGACAAAATAAAAATGAATGGCAGAAAATGGGAAGTAGGGGTGTGTCACAGTTATGATTTAAAAGTTGTTAATATGGTAGCAGACATGTTGTATTGTTAGGCAATGACATCATTTCGCTGATATACAAACCTATGGGAGATACGGGAAGTCGCTTAAATATATTAATCATCCCATGGCACTTAATCAGTTACATATTGATTATGTGGTTGTTTCGGGATTTGAAATACAGTTACATATGTTGTTGAGTTGAATTGAGTTGAGTCAAGCATCGACATCACAGCAGTCACGATATTCGCATTCTCGCTCCATTCTCATCTTCAACAGCCAGCGAAAAGTCCCAATACTAATGGTAGCCGTTGCAGTCTGTTTATGTGTCCACCTGGTTTTTCTTCGGAGAACTGTGAGTCGGCCAGATCTTCTTAAACATGACGATTCACCAGTTGATGTTTCATCACTCAGCAATCGATATTAGGCCGTCTTCAAAACATCCTTCCCCTCCAGCCTCTCTGTTTAAAAAAATATATATATACTGTCCCCTCTGGACATTGGGTTGAATTCAGCTATGAAACATCTAAAACCTTTGGGGTGGGTTAAATTCAGCCATAAAACACCTGAAACCTTTGGAAGTGGGTTGAATTCAGCCATGAAACATCTAAAACCTTTGGAGGTGGGTTTAATTCAGCCATGAAACACCTGAAACCTTTGGAGGTGGGTTGAAGTCAGCCATGAAACACGTGAAACCTTTGGAGATGTGTTGAAGTCAGCCATGAGGGGGCTGAGTGGTCTCGAGGTATGGTGTCCGCCTCGAGTGCTGGAGGTCCCGGGTTCAAGCCCCGGTGAGGACCGGGATTTTTTCACGTGGACTTCTAGTAATAAAATTGCCTCTTGTCTCTGGGTAGTGAGATCGGACGCCCTTGTGTATTGTTGCGCACGTAAAGAATCCCGTGGCAGTTGGATAATCGAAAAAGAGTAGCCTAACGGCGCTGCCAGGACAAAATTTGGAGTTAAAAGTCTACCCAAAGTATTTAAGGATCCTCGTCGGTGCTACGGAGTTCGTGTACTGAGCTGAGTTTCTCTTGACTCAGGCGTGAGTTAGGAGAAGAACGGAGCACTTATGGGTTACACCCGTGCACCGTGATGTTGATCCGTTGACTAAACTAAACTAACTAGTCAGCCATGAAACATCTAAAACCTTTCGGATGAAATTATTCAGGTTTCATTCCAGCCATTGGCTGTGCTGGATCGTGACTTGGTTGCACCCTACAAGTCCCTACATATGCCTCTCCGATGTTGTACTGGTCTCGCTATTTTCTGTTCTTGGAGAGTGTAAGGGGTGCCCTACAAAACAGCCCCAGTGAAGACGGTATTTGGATGCTGGTTCAGAAACAAAATCTGGGACAAGCTTCCGGGAAACAATCTCGTCTCTCTCGCCGTTCGGTCTCAGTTCTCGACACTGTTTCATTTCACCATGTTTTATTAATCTTCCTTTGCTCTATGCCCATCCAACTCGTGTCTTCACTATACAGATTGCCCGTTCCCTGCCTCTAAAAGTAGTTTTGCATCACTGTGTCACTTCCAGTTAGCTAATCTACCGAAGTTGTAAGACAGTTGTATTTATGTACCATACTATTTAGGCATCTTCGGGAGCTGGGTTAAATGCATTTTAAAAATTGTTTTTATCTAGTTTTATCAGCGCCAATTTGCTTTTGTGTGCTAATGAAGGTTTTCTAGCGGTAACGTCCATTCTTTCACTTGAGATTGTGTTCTTGTTAAGCTGACAAATTCCACTGTCCATGTTTTATAAAAAACTAGCTGACCCTGCCCGGCTTCGCCCAGACCCTGGTGGGGAGCATCTCATTTAATTCACATAAGTAGTCATATAAGTTCTCGTTCCCGTTACCGACTGACTGTCTGTCTGTCTGTCTGTCTGACCCGGCCCGGCATTGCCCAGCTCCTGGTGTGGAGCATCTCATTTAATTCATATAAGTAGTCATATAAGTTCCCGTCTGTCTATCTGTCTGCCTGACCCTGCCCGGCTTCGCCCAGTCCCTGGTGGGAAGCATCTCATTTAATTCATATAAGTAGTCATATAAGTTCCCGTTACCGACTATCTGTCTGTCTGTCTGTCTGTCTGTCTGACCTGGCCCGGCATCGCACAGCTCCTGGTGTGAAGCATCTCATTTAATTTATATAAGTAGTCATATAAGTTCCTGTTCCCGACTGTCTATCTGTCTGTCTGTCCGGCTTCATTAAATTCATAAAGAACGTTCTTCCACACACCATCCATTATTTTTAATGAAAACTCTTTCTAATCACCTGCATGACTACAGTAACTTCTTAAGCAAAAAAAGATGAGTTACAATGTTATGCATTGTGCATCATTTTTATGAAAACTTTGAAAATGCCTTACAGATTGTATCATTATTTATTATAACTCATATGCCGGTACATAACTATGGACAAAGAGTTTATAAATCTTTGAAAACGATGCCACAATATGACTATAAGTTATACAGAAAAGTTATGCCCCTTGAAATAACTTTTACAGAGTTAGGTCCCCTGAGATATATGAAATTATGATGAAAAATGAAAAATGAAATAATACTGAGTAAGCAGGCGATTTCACACTAACAAAATATCACAGTTGACAGCTCTGGAATGAAAGGAAGGCGTGTAAAAAATTTCATCTCAATCGGATGGGCCGTTCGCGAACAAATAAAGGACATACGGACAGAGATACGGACGCACATCCTAATTTATATATAAGATGTACATATCACTGTTTACAGCCTTCTTCTTTTGGTCTTCACTGGAGATTCCAATTGGGGTATGAACCCACAACCACGCATGCGAAACCCTTTGTAGTTCAGATCATGGTTTGTTGGGTGCAGGCTGGTTTTATTGTTCTACAGCACGAGATAGCAGCCCGTCTCAGAAAAAAACATTCTTTAGTTGACTTTTTTAAAGTCGACTTTTACGACATGCACATTTTGTTTTTCTTTTGTTATCTTCTATTACATAAAAAACACCAGCTTTTCAGTGAACTCTGTCCCATTGTCCACTTTCTATTGGTGGTGTTTTGTGTGGTTCTTCAGACTTTGCTACGACGTCTAGCTAGCAACGGAGACGCTTGTTCTGAGTCTCTCGTTGCATATTGTTGAGGGTCCGTGTAGCTGGCGTGAGGTTCCGCTGCTGTTTGTAGTGTCCAGGGTTTAAAAAAAAACGACTAGTGACCAAGGCCATAACAAGAATTACTACAATGTAGACTACACAGGACACAACCGTGATGACTATTTTAAGTTTGTATTCCATGGATGATGCTTGCTAAAACTGAATCCTGTTGCTTTAAAATGCACAGTTGGTCTACAGTGCTAACTAATACTTTTTACTTCCCCTTTGGACCCCAGTAACAGTTCAACTCTACTAGTAAGATCAAAACATCGACGAGTCTCGGAAACTGAAATGTGGTCAGATTAAATGTCTGAGATGTTTGAATAGAACAGTGATGGGGAGGTCGGGAGGGGGGGGGGCGTGGTTTCTGGACGAACAGGGAGAGGTCGAACGGCACGAAGATGGGCACAACACATTATAGACACATTGGACATGGGAATACATGAGTTGGGGGAACTACGCCCCCCCCCCCCTCCATTATTTTTCTTTTGCGGGTTATGATGAGAGCGACCTACTGCAAAGGGGCTGCTACATAATATCGATGGATTCCGTTTGTCCTTCACATCAATGCTTCTTATATCCACGCTGTGCGCCTTAGTTATCAATGTCTGTCTACAGCCGTATTTCTCATGTCGGTTATGTCTGTACCACAGTCCAGCATTTTCTTTCTCGGCTTCCCCTTACCTCCCATCTCCTCCAACTTTTCCGTTGCCACGTCGTACTCGTTTTCCCTTGTCATGACATTATAGAAGACCAAACAATAAATAAATAACTTACTCACCGTGTGTTGTTACGACTTTACCACGGTTATGTATGGATGCCAGGCGAGGACAATGAACAGACAGTGTGAAAAACATATTATGGCAGTGGACATGTGGTTTTTGAGGAACATGCAAAGAATACCACGGATAGACAGAAAAGCCAATGAGTTCCTACAAGAAGCAGATGAAAGCCATACACTGATTAGATAACTTAGACGGAGACAGGCACACATTTTTGGACACGTTATGAGAAGAAAACTAAACATCTTGGCAACAACTGGCAGGATTGAAGGGAAAAGAACAAGGGGATGGCACAGCAATAAATATATGGCTTGGCCACGAGGCATGATCGAGACAATAAAACTCTGGTAGTCGTATAAGATGGTGAAACATGACCGCCCACGCTTATCGGCATGGCACATAATGATGATGATGAATATTATCATATTATAAATATAAGCTCCTCAGCCACGACTTCAGTGGTTAGTGTAGTGGCTTGCCAGCGCCGTGGCTCAGAGTCCAATCGCCAGTATTAATTAATGGAGATTGTGTTGTAATCACTACAGTCCTAGAGCAACAACAGTGAATGCATAGCGAGAGCAAGTTGAGGACACTCAGAACCCTTCACCATAAGATCTGGAGTACGACAAAGTTGTGTCCTGTTCCCTCTCTTGTTCATAACATATATAGACAACATATGTAAAGAAACCAGCCAAGCAGAGACAGCAAGAATACCGCATGACGAGAACACAGAAGAAGAACCATCTGCAAATCTAACCATTAGAGAACTCTTGTTTGCGGACGACCAAGCACTAATAGCAAAATCAGAAGCTGAATTACAAGACCACATGAAAAGTCTAAACGAAATGTGTAGGGAACATAACATGAAAATTAGCACAACCAAACAGAGGCAATGACTCTAACTAAAGAAAAACAAACAACAACAATTCACCTAAACGAACATCCCTTGAAACAAGTAAAGAGTTTCAAGTACCTAGGAAGTATAATACCATCAAATGGCAGATCAGAAGACGAGATCGAAAATAGATGCAATAAGGCAAATCAACTCATTGGACAAATTGCACCAATACTAAAGAACAAACATGTATCAATAACTACTAAGAAAGCACTTTACAACACAATCTTCCTACCAACTCTGTGCTACCAATGCCAAACCTGGACAATGACAGAAAAAGAGACAAGAAAAATCACAACAACAGAAATGAGGTTCCTGAGAAGAATACTCAACGTATCAAGAAGAGATAAGATCAGAAATAAAGAAATCAGGACTAAAGTGGGGGTTAAAGCAGCACTTGATTTTATTAGAAAGCAGCAAGTTAAATGGTTTGGTCATGCAAGTAGGCTACCAGTCAACAGCATGCCACAACAAACAATGATGTACAGACCAGATGGAAACAGGGGAAGAGGCCGACCACGTAAACGTTGGATGGAGGGAATAACAGAATCCATGGGAATGTTGATATACGAAGCCCATAACCGGGCACTCTCACGAAGTTTATACTTCACCTCGACACCGCAAGGTACAAGAGGAACATGATGAGATAAGATGAGATGAGTCCTAGAGCGGACCCAGCCTAAGAAATGGATACAGTAGTACACTGTGGACGTCAAGGCGCCGGGCGTAAGTTCATCATCTCACCAGGTGCACAATGACGGATTCTGCTGTTGCGGTTTGAAGGATTAGGCCTTCACATGCTGGCATATTTCGCTGCATCTCGTCGGGTGCATACTGAAGAGTTATATATCATTTGAAGTGGACAAACAAATACTGACTGAAAGGCTAAGTACATAGTCGTTGATACTGTTCGAAGTATGCACCTGACGAGGTGCAGCGTAATGAGCCAGGCAAGAAATCGTGCAAACTATTGTCTATGACGTCAGTGTTAAATTCACTAAGGTAACAAATTATTTTGGAAAAGAACGTTGTAAAATGTACCAACAGTACAAGCTAACCTGACAAAGTGTACAAGAAAGTCATAATTTGTATTGTTTTGAGAATTTTAATCTAAGTCAACACATACAAAACCGGCATTCAACAAGATGGAGTATTTCCAATGCAAAATATTTCTGTGTAAATAAGTTGCAAGCCTAGTCTCTTGTCGGCTCTGTGGCGAATCGGTTAAAGGCGACATTTTTAATCGCGCATGCTGAGTTCTAATTTCAGCTGTGGGATATTTGGCAGCAGACCGCCGTGGGTTGGTTTTATTTTACTGGTATAAATGTCGGTCGTTGCAGAAAGCAGTAGCAAACTACAGAATGTATACTTTTCAAGTAATTACATACAACCAAAATATGCCGGGATTGACTGCGACATCACATAATCAATATGCAGCCAACGAACAAGGCTCTTGCAGTTATAGAGTGAAGTGATCAGGCCGCCTGCCCTGCGCTCCGGAGGTCATGCGTTCATTGTCACATACCTGATCATTAGGATCACGCGCGTAGTTTTGTCGGAGACCTTTAGGGGTCGTGGCTTGAGCTACGTTGTTTGTGCACTGTTCGGCGCTCTCCGTCAAGCCGCCGCTCTGAGGAAAGAGAATGGGTGGAATGAAGTCGATCTTTAAATTGCATCCTTTTGTTTTTTCTCCTGTGTAGGGGTGAATTGTCGACAATTAGTAGGTTACAGAGAAGTCATGTAGGGATTTGGGAGCGAATTGTCGACAATCGATAGGTTAACGAGAAATCTTTTAGAGACTGCAAGGTTGTAATTCTACATAAGAACATTGAATAAACTCGTCATCATCATCATCGTCATCATCATCATCATCATCATCATCATCATCATCATCATCATCATCATCATCATCGACATGCAGCAGATCCTTTGCGAAACGTCGAACTCATCACGGCCGCCGGAGTAGAGCTTCAATCTCTTGCAAGTTCCCCTAACTTATGTATTTTGATTCTCCGGTGTGTCTTCAGTGTCATCTGTCATCTTGCTGCTGCTGGACCCCTTCCTCTTCTATTGACATTCATGCTACCCATTACCGTTGGTTCCACCCCACTGTTGTGTGAACTATGGCAACAGTATTTCAGTTTCCGAGACATGATGCCTGTTTATGAGTTAATTTTCTTCCAAGTTTAGATTTTGTAGTGTCATCATGTTTCTTCTTTTTGGTACATGCTATTCAGAGAATGCTTCTTCTTACTGGTCCATGCTATTCAAAGAATGTTTCTTCGTCTTGGTCCATGCTATTCACAGAATTTCTCTGTCTAATTTATTTAAGTTAAAACGATTTTCTTCTTTAAATGATTCAGTGCCGAAGGATAATATATCGCCACATGTGACCTCCAATGTGGACAAAAGGGCGATATATCGCCATATTAGTGTTATCGTGTTATTTGTTTTGTGTCGCGGTATCTCCCGCAATTTCACTGCTCAGCGAATGGGAATGTACATTAACTTTGTGTACCACTGTGTACCAAGTTTGATCCACACGTACATTTTTTATGGCATTGAAACAGTTAAGTGTTTGCAAAATGTTGCATGACTCAAATCCGTATGTTGCAACAGGAAAGATATATGTTCTCAAAATGTTACTTTAATTTCTTTGTTGGTGTCTGTGCTTTCCGTGATAGGCTTTTAAAACTGTTTAACCCCTGTATTGCTATGACCAATCTCCGTATGGGCTCCTGTTAAGTCCCCATTGGTGTTGATTACGGAGTCAATATACTTAAAACTTTATGACGTCTTCAATTTCTTCATCGGTGATCATTATGTTTTATTGACATGTAGTTTTATCTGTGGATATATTACTATTATGTCTTTAACAGATTAAGTACACACACAAAACGTAGGTTTGTACCAAACAAAAATGGATGGCAGAAAATAGGAAGTAGAGGTGTGTCACAGTTATGACTTAAAAGTAGTTAATATGGTAGCAGACATATAGCAATGACAACATGTCGGCGATATATAAGCCCATGACAGATACGGGATGTCGCTTGGGACATTAATGATGCCATGACACTCAATCAGTTGAGTTAAATTTTCATCTTGACCGTGTCTTTTGACAGATGGGATTCACTCTTCTAATTTCTTACCTCTAGTTGACAGGAGGACCGTGTCGTCTTCACCGTGTCTTCTGACAGATGGGATTCACTCTTATAATTTCTTAACACTGGTTTAGAGGAGGACCGTGTCATCTGCATGTCTGAGTTCTCGAACCGGATATCTACTGACCATCAGTTGACCAACAGAGACACCTGTGTCATCATTGTTGACGTTTCTCATTTCATCTTCTGCATGGAATATATTTGGAGAGAGAATACAGCCGTCTTACTCCCTTTTGCACTTAAAACTAGTATGATGTTTCATCGACTATTCTGACAGCTGCATGCTTTTCAATCTATAATGATTCTTCATTATATAGTGATCTGGAACCAAGTATCAGCAATTAAAATGGGAAATAAAGAGGGCAGTTACGAACAGATTAAAGCTAGGAGTACGACAGGGATGTCTTCTCCCTATATAGCTAAGTAATAATGAGAGAGATCAAAGAGACGCCAGGAATATTAATCGGAGGTTATAATATAAATAATATAGACTATGCAGTTGATACAGTATTTGTGGCGGATAATGCAACAGACCTACAACAATTGTTGGGAATTGTAGTAACAGAGAGTGCAAAGAAAGGACTCTCCTTGAATATCAAGAAAACACTAACAATGGTGATATCAAAGAAAATGGTGATGCCAAAATGTGACATAGAAATAGAAGAGAAAATTCTTAACCAAGTGGATAATTTTAAATATCCAGGAGCATTTATAACATCAGATGGAAGATGGAAAACAGGGATTAAGAGCAGAATAGGGCAAACAAAAGCCGCATTTAAGAAAATAAAGAGTATCTTATGCAATAAGTCATTATCACTTAATGTAAGGAAGAGAGTGCTGAAATGCTATATAGAACCAGTTTTTCTGTATGGTGCTGAATCTTGGAATGTAAATGAACAAATTAAGACGATATTAGAAGCAACAGAGATGTGGTTCCTGAGACGAATGTTGCGAATTCCTTGGACTGCCAGAGTAACTAACGACGACTGCCTGAAACAGGCTAATGAAACTAGAACATTATATACAACAATAAGACAGAGACAAATAGCTTCGGTCATGTGACGAGAAGAGAGGCATTGGAGAACATCATGACAACTGGAAAGATCGGGGGAAAGAGAGGCAGAGGTAGACCAAGAGAAACTATGCTGGATGGATTGAGACGGTGGCATGGAGGAATATCATCAGCAGCGTTGATCCAAAACACCAAAGACCAAGATCTGTGGAGAGTCATGAACGCCTACGCCAGCTGGCAGGGTACTTAATGGTGATTATGATTTCTACAAAGAATCTTACAAATATTTCAATAAATATTACTACAAATATTCCTATAGATAGTCCTACAAAAATCTTACGGATATTGCAACAAATATTCCTACATATATTCCTTTATATAGTCCTACAAAGAATCTTACAGATACTGCCATAAATATTCCTACAGATATTCCTACAGATATTCCTGTAGATAGTGCTACAAAGAATTTTGCTGTTATTGCCACTAATATTCCTACATAAATTCCTACAGATTATACTACAGAGAGTGTTATAAAGAATCTTACAGATTTTGCCACAAATGTTCCTACATATATTCCTACACACTGTTCTAAGGATATTCCTACAGATATTCCTACTGACAGATCTACTGATATTCCTACAGTTCTAGTTCCTGTGATAATTTGCTCCTGGCTGTTACAGGTAAGTTACAACATCTAAAACTGCAGCCCACCCAGATGAAAATATTACAGTGTCAGTACAATAATAGAATTTACAGCTATTATAAAAAGAAGTAAACCATGTTTAGTTTACACATAATGTAAAATACCAAGTTACATTTTCCCTACAAAGACAGCTGTAGCATAGCGAGTGCAACAAAGGCAGAGAACGCAAAGTTACACTACCACAAAAAGGACACATGTAATGCAGTAATCGTATCAAAGACAGAATCCGAAATAGCAACATAAAAATAAGTGGGATTTGGCCTAGGTGTCGAGTTACAGACTTCAACTCTATTGTTCAAAGCGTGGCATAGTTACGTAAGTTTATACGATTACACTGTTGCCAAAAATATTGACTGTAATAAAAGTTAGAGAAACAAAACCACTAATGTAGCTTTAGAGTTACACATGCGTAAAAACTGTCCTTCCATCTATAGTAGCTTGACGTGTAAGACAGGGAAAAGGGGGGGGGGGGGGTGGGGGGGGATGAGTCTGAGTGAGGAATTAAGGGCGCCTGACTGGTACAATCACCGCTAACTGTGCAGGTAAGCGTTGTCTTTTGTGTCCTCCGACTGAACAAATACCCATCCCTTTTCCGAAGATTCGAACTCAGGTCTCCCCGAATGGAAGGAAGCCCGATGTTTTAGCCACACTGCCACAATCTCCTCTTGATCCTGTGCCTACAATTAAAACCAGCCTGCCATATGCAATATTGTGACATTTTGAAACCTGGTTTCGAAGGGAAAAACTATGGAACACCAAAGTCAAGCTATAACAAGAAGAATAGTAACATTGTTAGTGTTTTGAAAAGTTACAGAAAGCAAAGTTACGCTGTTGCAAAACGTAAGTGTCACATGGTTAATAAAATCAGTTGTAGAATCCACATTTACATGTTCACAGGGAAAATTGTATCTTAGTTGGTTTCAAAATTCAAGTTGCAGCATCCATATGTACATGTTCACAGGGAAAATTGTATCTTAGTTGGTTTCAAAAATAAAGTTGAAGAATTCAAAGCTACATGGTTATTAGAATACAAAAGTAACATTACTAATGAAAAAGTTACGCTTTCCCGAAGTAACCATATGTAAATCTGACTTGTGTGAAGTTACACTGTCATAAAATAACATTTATCTCAAGTCGGTTTTTCAAAGGTGCAGTGTAATTAACTTACAATTTATCTCAAACTACTAGTCTAAAGCTATGCTGTCAATTTGTAAATTGCATCTCACACTCGCTGTCGGAAAATACACTGTCAAATGGTTCCATTCATATGAAACTTGCTGATCAAATTACGACATCAAATTATAGCATTCATTTCGAACTAACTGTACTAAGCCACACTATAATACACCAATATTTATCTCAAGTCGGCGTCTGTGGCTTGGAGATAGGGAACGCAGTTTCACAATGCCGACATATCCGGTTCAAAGTCCACCGCTGGCGATTTGAGAGCAAATCGCTTTGCGTTGATTTTCAACATGGATTTAATAGTTGCATGGAGAATCATAAACAGCCAGTAAATGCTCGGGTTGATTGCAACATCCTGCACAGAACATGCAACTAACTTTCTAAATCTGACTCTCCAAATAGTCCCAGACGTAAGTGTAACATTTGTCTCAAACATTCCTTCCAAAGTTACATCAGCACAAACGTAACATTTACTTCAAATCGTATTTCTGAAACTGTTGCTTTACTGCTTCCTTCTGGTCCTTGCTAGAAGAGGAGGGCGCCGACTTTTTCTTCTTGCTGCCTTTCCGCTTGAAGACATTCTTAAAGCTCTTGAAGGGATTCGACTCAGTTGGTGAAGTTGTGGTGGTGTGGCTACGGTGTGGAGAGAGGTTGATCATGGAACTTGAGGCAGTTATGGTCGCTGGTGTAATAGTGCTAGCAGTGGATGTAGACAGGTTGTTTTTTGATGAAATCTCTGCACCGGGTAGACATTTGGAACGCAGTTTGAAACTACTTGCACTCAGGTCATTTTCAGAAACTGTTGGTAAGGCGTGTGGAACGGATCTGGATTTCGACAGTTCATTAAAACCAAAGGGTAAAGGAGTCGTCAGTTCTCCGTTTTGTTTTGCTGTTATTTCATCGAAATTCACCAAGGAAGATGTCGAATCGTGTCGTGAGATAACCGGTGAATGAAAATCCTCAAAATGACCATCAGGGCCTCCAGTACGTCTGTCGGCTAAGTCTCGATAGAGTCTTGGATAGTCTATAAGACTTTGACATTTTTCTCTACGACCGCCGACCTTTGACTGGTCTGTTCCGTCTGCCACTATGAGGTTGTCCTGACTTCCGTACTTAAGATTACTTTCTATGAGTGTTTCTAGCGGCTCGTGCTGATACAGCTCAAGGCTGCTCTTATGGCGACGCAATCTGTCCTTCATTTCGCTGAACCGAACCTTATACCCATTCCCCGTTAATTTCTCGCCTTGTTTGCTTTTACCCCCGCGAAGAATCACCTTGTTTTCATTATCTGCTAGCACGACAGGCTCATCCGTCTGTGCAGGACGAGACGGGGGCTTCACTAGACCATTATCTGGTGTATATCCTCGTCTTTCCTTCAGTGTTTCAATGTAACGGCTACTCTGTGCTTTCAAATTTTCTATTTCAGCCTTTTGACGGATAATGATATTGTCTTTGTCGTGGAGAATGTCCAGAACCTCGTTTTGCTCTTTCTGAATATACCCTTCGAGGTACAGGAGATGAGATAGCACGGCAGAAATCTGCTGCTCGTGTTCTGATACCATCAGCCTCATTTCCTGTTCTTTGCGCCGGAGTTTGGCGCGCAATGACGTAGTCAACAGATTAGATTTAACTTGCTGTAGATGCGCGTGGGTCTGCATGCGAGTCAGGGCGCTATGTTGCTCTTGCAGTTGTTGCTGAAGCTGTTCGATAGTCATCTGGGATATGTTGGTCGTCTGGGGAACACAAAGACACTAGGTCAGTGAATATAGTTACTTATGAGTATTCATTTAATGCATAGTAAACATGAGCCGTTAGAAGTGATGTACATTTTTGATCTAAAATGCCGGTTACCATTGGAAATGTGCGATGTTGTTTTTATTGACACTAAAACTTAGGAGAGCAAATATTTCAGTACATATTAGAAACACAGACTGATCTAGACAGCGAAAGGAATAGGCGGGGCACAGAGAAAGAAACAGACGTGTATACAAACAGATAGATTGACAATGAAACAGACACGCCGACAGGGAGACAAGACACGCATAGCAAAACGTGAGATGCGCAGAAAGAAGCACAAATAGATAAATAGACAGGCAGGGTGGCAGACAGGCAGAAAGACAGGTAAACAAACAAGCACCCCATACATTCAGATATACAACATACGAAAAATAAAACAGACAGACAGCCAAACAAACAGATCTAGCAATCAACCGACCGACAGGGATAACGAATGAACTCACGAATGAACATTATTTTTAAAGGGTTACAAATTGGATACGAAGGTCAATTCGGCCCTTCAAATCACTCACATTTTGCAATTATATATCATGATCATTTACACTGAGAAAAAACAACATACAGCAAATATAAAACATTCATATTTCAAAGTCATGAGATGGGGGGGGGGGGGAGAGAGAGAGAGAGAGAGAGAGAGAGAGAGAGAGAGAGAGAGAGAGAGAGAGAGAGAGAGAGAGAGAGAGAGAGAGTCAGACAAACATACAGACAAACAAACAGACAACCAGGCAGACAGCCAGGCAGAGATACATACAAGCAGACGGAGAGGCAGGCAGGCAGACAGGCAGGCAGGCAGGCAGGCAGGCAGGCAGGCAGACAGGCAGACAGACAGAGCTAGACCCATTGTTGAACAACAGTTAAGCAAAGTACAATTCTTTTTCCGGAAAGGTAAAAGTTGCACTGATGCACTATTCACACACTAAGACAAATATGTGGGGGGGGGGGTGTGGGGGGGGGGGGGACACCGAATATTGTGACCAGCAGAAGAGTGTGTTTGTAGATCAGGAAAAGGCTTTCGATAGAGTAGACATACAAATTATGGACCAATTGCTAGAAAACATCATAGCCATGTACCACACGAGCCGAAGTGCAATAAGAACACAAGAAGGAATATCTGATATGTCCACAGTCAATACAGGAGTGAGACTGGGATGTGTACTCTCTCCTCTGCTATTTAATATATACATGGACAGAATATCCAAAGAAGCAAGTCTTGACAGAACAGATTCAGAAAATTTAGAACTCTTTACTTCAGAAGAAAAACTGACCAACATGAAGTAAATGAACTTCTATTTGCATACGATCAGTGCCTGTTTTATATCAACGAGGGTAGACTGCAAAATCATATTAATAATCTGCGTTCACCATGCAGCATATACAATATTAGTATAAATAAAGCCAAAACCGAAGTAATACAAGTTAGCAGACCTCCTGGTCCACTAAGTATACAGATAAATAGCACATCTCTGAAACAAGTTAAAGAAATCAAATATCTTGGAAGTATGATCACATAAAATGACAGATTGAACAGAGAAATCAAAATCAGATGCCAAAATTTGCAAGTGCATTTACGTACCAACTATCACCCATATAGAGGGACGCAGAGGTGTTTCCAAGGCACCAGGGCCAGGTTCTATACTGGCGAAGACCTACTGGCACGTCCTTGTCGCGCGTCCTGGGCAACAGGTCCCTTCGGGGTCCTGGCTAACGTCAGTAGGATCGCTGATTTCTCCGAATTCCGAGAGTATCTGCCTGCAGGGCGAGGAACCACCAGTCTGCACACCAATAAGCCAGACTTGGGACAACGGATACTCACGCAAACCTCAGTCCGGTATGACATTACACTGATGTTGGATAGCAGGATGTATTCATTCGACATGCAGGACTTCACGCTGGAGTTCACGGACAGCGATCGCAAGCAAGCAACCCATACTGAAACATCTTAATATACCCAAGTCCGCAAACGACAGATAATAAACAGCAAATTCACACAAACCTTATGGTGCCAATCTCAAACTTGGACATTATCCATATCACACTTACGCAAACTCAACACCGGTTAGATGAGATGCCTGAGAAGATCGGCCAACTTAACAATCCTAGAACGAGTAAGGAATGCTGTGTTTAGACAGACAGTGGGATCAACACTTTGTGGCACATTTATTGAAAGACATAAGATCAAGTGATTTGGCCATCTCGCTAGAATGCAACACTATCAACTACCATCACTGGCCCTACATCAAAGATCATCTGTGATGAGACGAAGAGGAAAATGGTTTGACGACATCAAAAACATTGTACAATCACACGGAATGACACTATCCATTGCAAACTATAGCACTGGGGCGCCAATTATTCCTCCTTACAACGCTTGACGGCAAAAGTGGAAGGTGATAATGATGATGATGATGATGATGATGATGATGATGATGATGATGATGATGATGATGATGATGATGATGATGATGATGATGATGATGACAAAAAGAGGCAGAATTAACTATTCTAATGCATTTGCACTGTTTGAGAGGAATATTTGATGTGAAAACGGTTGCTCAAATATACCGAGCAGTAGTAATTAGGCAGATCCAACCAGTTTTAAATTTGCGATTACCATGGGGATAACAAGAGCTCCGCTCTTTAACATAATCTTAGTATGTTCCTCTTGTATCTTGCCGTGTCGAGGTAGAGCACAAATAACGAGATTCCAATGGACTCTGTCATTTCCTCTGTCCATCGTTTACATTGTCGGCCTTTTTTCCCGGTTCCATTTGGTCTGTACATCATTACTTGTTGTTCACATTTGAACAATATCAGCTACTGTGTGTTTTAAGTGTTTTAGCGAAAGGATACTTCAATAATTTACTTCACATGAAATATAACTTTGTAGTATGCACCTGGTCTCTCTGGCCGAGGGGTTACAACACTTTCTCCGTAATTCCGTTTATCACGCATAGTCTCGTAGCGGGCGAGAGCTGGAGGCGGTTCGACCCCCGCTGGTGACTTGCTGGATAACTGAGCCGGCCGCTCAGAAAGCAATGGCAAACTACTGAGCGTAATCTTGATAAGAAATCAACAGACAGCTGAAAGATGCTGCTGTTGACAGTGATGTCCTGTAAAGGATATGCGAATAAAAAAAAAAAAAAAAAGTATGCACCTGACGAGATGCAGCGACGTATGCCAGGAATTTAACCGTGCAACCTTTTATTTGCGGCGTCTGTGTTTCAATATGTATATGAATTAGTTTTCCACAAAATTATGAGTGGATAAAAAATGTCACAGACCTCTGGATTATTAATATTTTTACAGTTTCTGTTTAGATATTTACAAGGTGTGGGAAGAGAATGCATGCAACATTACTCCCCTTTACTCTTACTCCCCTTTGTACCCCGAACTATTTTGATGTTTTACCGACTGCTCTGACAGCTGCCTGTTTTTCCTGCTATAAAATGTCACTTATGTGGATCAAATATGCTGGAAACTCCATATCTCTTCACGTCCCACAATTTCTGATGTTAAACATAGTCAAAGTCCTTACTGTAGTGATTGAAATCAGAATGAAAATCTACATTATGCTCCTTACACTTCTCAAAGACGGTTCTCATCGTGAAAATATGCTCCTTCACTTGTCTGCTCACTGTGGTACCTGTCTGTACTTCTTGTAATTCACATTCTAACTTCACTTCAATCCTCCTGGCGATGACTCGCAAGAGGATGTTGCTAGTATGCCTTATTAGTGCATTTTTACGATAGTGATACACACGTTTTAAATTTCCTTTCTTTGCCTCTATTTCATTAGAGAGAAATAAAAAAACTCCCAGAGTCATCCAGACTGTTGTGACTCTAGGGCAACAACCCATCATCTCCAAAGAGGTAAACACAAACCTCATGGGCGAGAATCCTGAGTACTTCCCAATTAGCTTCGACGGCTCAGCTATAAAAGAATGCTATATTAATTTTGTTTATTCCCGTAGCAGTTTCCTGCCATGATGTGACAGCGCCATCACATTTCGTAGACCTAGAGCAAGAAAGGAGAGGCGGTCAGACTCTCCCTCACTTTGACAAGTGACGAGCCCATGCGTCCAACCCGCGTCCGACAATGCTCATGACATTACCAGTGCAGTTCCCAATCAACTTCGCTAGCCCCCCCCCCCCATCTATAA
>OY992883.1:34361774-34394274 GCA_963921405.1 Cepaea hortensis | reverse complement strand
TCTCGCGCTTTCTTGATGTCATCTGGCGATATTTTCAGACTTTATTGTTTATTCATAATACATGTACGAGTGTTTATCGGCAGTATGGACTTCTAAAATGAACATGTGCTCTGCGGTGGAACCAGCCAAGAATGTGTACGGATGTTTAATTTCTGCCGAGTTCCACAAATATTAAACCTACTGAAATGAACGTCTTACGCCTAACTCCACTTCCTAATTACGCGTGTCGAAAGATAACAGAAGATGTGGACGTCCAGAGCTTTGATTCAAGGATACATACAAGGGACCATGAAAAATTGTTGAAGCCAGACACCACAAATAGAAGAAAACGTCTGAATGTAACGGCTGGAGATGTGCTATGGAGAATCATCTTGAACTCGGTGAAAGGAACCTACTGGTTGAGGGCCTTGAAAAAAGAATATGCTGTATCAGTGTTCTCTGTGTGTGTGGAAAGGGGGGGGTGGGGTGGGCAGGGGAGAGGGGTCTCCGTGACGAAGTGATTAATCCCCCTGTCCCGCTCTCCTAAAGAGGAAAGAAGAAATCGCGAAGAAACAACATCAGGTTTAACCGTTTAATCCTTCTAGAGGGCATCCGCCTATGGTCAGATATAACTGAAGGAGGTTATAATACACATAATATGTGTAATCAAGTGCCTTTCCGACTGGCGTGGGCTATCAAGCTCATCCACATCTTACGAACATCGTGCATCAATTCTGGCGCTGATACCTTGTACCATGATAAAGGCTGTCTAAAAGTTTATCTTGCTGCCTTCCTCTCTCTTTCGGTTCTACAGATCTTTCCATTAGTCACATGTTCTGGTTCTTCTCTTCTTGTGGTCGAAAATGATGACTGGCTCTTTCTGATACTTGTGATAAGTTATATGTGTGTCTTATCCTCTTCCTAAACATTTAGGTTAATCGTTTTGTCTGTCCGAGGAATTATCAGCATTTTTCTGTACAACCACACCTCTGAGCCTTTAACGGATGTTTCTGCCAGTTTACTAAGTGTCTAGAAATTACAGCAATGTATTAAACCTTGCTCCATAAAACACGCAAGAATTCTTTATTTTTCTGACTTCCAGTGGCAAGGATTTATTGTATAATACGTTCTTCTTTTTTTTATAAAATGCAGTTTTTGCTTGTTCTATTCTGTTCTTTATCTCCATATTACATCTTCTATCTGATTTCTTTAGTCATGTTACAAAAAGAGAAGATCTGAAGAAAGCTTGAAGAAAATGAAAAATTTGTGAAAGAAGAGACGGAGGTAGAGATGAAAGCAGACACCTATTTAGGTAGCAATGTAGACAGAGATGAGGGAACAGATAGAGATATTGATATAAGGATAGCAAAGACAAAAGATGCTTTTGTAGCTCTAGGAGATTTATGAAACTCAACAGAAATTAAACTAGCACTAATAATACTGAACTTTAACTTGAAATTAGCATTGCAGCATGGATCACATAGTGGAGGACGAGTAAAATTATTCCTAATAAACTACAGACATGCATTAATTGCTGCCTAACAGAATAGAAGGACTAAAGTGGTCAGACAAAATGACTTAGAGTGGCTAAGAGAGAGAGAGAGAGAGAGAGAGAGAGAGAGAGAGAGAGAGAGAGACAGACAGACAGACAGACAGAGACAGACAGAGAGAGAGAGAGAGAGAGAGAGAGAACGAGAGAGAGAACTAGACAGATTACAGCGAGAGCTAGACAAATTAAAACGAGAACAAAACAGATTGCAGCTAGATCTAGACATATTGCAGCGAGAACTAGACAAATTGCAAAGAGAGCTAGACAGATTGCAGCGAGAGCTAGACAGATTGCAGCGAGAGCTAGACAGATTGCAGCGAGAGCTAGACAGATTGCAGCCAGAGCTAGACAAATTGCAGCGAGAACTAGACAAATTGCAACGAGAACTAGACAGATTGCAGCGAGAGCTAGACAAATTGCAACGAAAACTAGAGAGATTGCAGCGAGAGCTAGACAAATTGCAACGAGAACTAGACAGATTGCAGCTAGAGCTAAGCAGATTTCAGCGAGATTTAGACAGATTGCAGCGAGAACTAGACAGAATACAGTGATAACTAGACAGACAGCAGCTATAGTTAGATAGACTGCAGCAAGAACTGGACAGATTGTAGCGAGAACTAGGCAGATTGCAACAAGAACTAGACAGATTGCAGCGAGAACTAGACAGATTGCAGCGAGAACTAGACAAATTGCAACGAGAACTAGATAGATTGCAGCTATAGCTAGACAGACGGCAGCAAGAACTGGACAGATTGCAGTGAGAACTAGACAGATTGCAGCGAGAACTAGACAAATTGCAACGAGAACTAGATAGATTGCAGCTAGAGCTAGACAGATTGCAGCGAGAAATAGACAAATTGCAACGCAAAATAGACAGCTTGCAGCTAGAGCTAGACAGATTGCAGCTAGAGCTAGACAAATAAGACAGATTGCAGGAAGAACAAGACAGATTGCAACAAGAATTAGACAACTTGCAGCGAGAACTAGACAGATTGCAGGAAGAACTAGATAGATTGCAGCGAATCGAGAGTTGGAAGAAAGCCACTGGCGTTTGGAAGAACCCACAATTAGAAGACTTGATAATAGTGTCACTGGAAAGTCTTTCCTCTGGAACACACAGAGAAGAGGGAAGCCTAAAATATACGGAGAACAGGAAATAGATAAATGCTTTGGGAGGGAATGAGACGAGCTGTAGGGGACAGCAAAAGATAGGACAGCTATTTAAGGCCACAATGGGTGACAAAAGCAAGAAAAAGGAGAGACAAATGTCGAGAGAGGAAGATAATTCTCCGAAGTCGGAATTGGTTCGCCTGATGGCGAGGGACACTGCTAATAGGGAAAGCTAATCCACCGCGCCGGCTTCCTGGCCTAGAGTTTAGCGACTTTTCTCCGTAATCTCGTATACTCTCGTAGGTAACGTGACGATGGTGAGAATCAGCAGTGGTTCGAATCGCGTCGGTAACTTACGGGGTTTGTGAGCCGGCCGCTCAGAAAGCAATGGCAAACTACTGAGCGTAATCTTGCCAAGAAATCAACAATCAGCTGAAAGATGCTGATGTTGACAGCGATGTCCTGTAAAGGATATGCAATCCACCAGCAAAATTCAGTTCAGGACTACTATAAGTAGTTTGTATGGACTGCGTTTGAGTTTAAAGCGAACGAGCGGAAACCAAAAAAAAATATCAAAGTTTTGCCACTGAACACTCCTATGATAGTAGCTACAATGTGGTTTTCAATGTGATGATACAACAACAACTCACATACTTACCCTTTGATATCTACTTAATAATACTAAACACCGCACAGATTAGCCGCAGTCGGATGAAACATTCTTTAAACAAACCACGCAAAGTTTAATACCAGAGCCAAACATTCCTAAAACTCGTAAGATAAAGCACAAAACAAATACCTGACAAGATTCCAACAAACAAGTTAGTATATTATTACGGTAATCACACCTTAAGACCATTTTTTATATCGATCACGTGAGCAGAAATACGTCAAAGCATTGGACAGCTAAAACTAGACAACATAAATTGGCCAATTATGGAAAGTATTTCATAATTTGCAAAGTCCGCAGCCTTCTGTGTTGTTATTGATTTACTTGTACTTGAAGTCTGATGGGGAGAATGCCCTGGGAACAGAGATGATAAGTAAGAAGTCTTCAACAAACCCGATATAACAAGAACATTGCTAAACGAGATCAGGAATCGACCAGTAAATTGTCTTTGGCTCATTACCATTGTCTGCTTCATGTTGCAGGTTCCTTGTTGACCATCGCTCTCGTCCCGGCCCATTGGAAACATTCTCGATCCTTCTGTACTTTCCCTGCCAATATGTCTGATGATCGGATTCGTAAATATGTAGTGAAGTTGTCGATGGTAGATCTCCTAACCCGTGCCGCCATCTTTGCTTTTCACTTTACACATCAAAATTACTATTTTTAATATTACTTTTCTCCCCCGATGGTGTTTCCACCTTGTCGTGGTGGGGGAGCTTGAGTTTCTCAATGACCCTGAGAGCTATGCCGGCGGTAGCGTAGCTACCAGCAGTGCCTCCCAAGCCGGACAGGTCAAAGGGTAGAGAAGAGACAAAGAGAAACACCCTGGTCCTCCAGGTTGGGGGTTGAAGCGTGGGGTTAACATCCCCACCTTTGTAAAAATCTTTCTTTGTTACGAAACAAATACATGAGCCTCGATATCGGACTGACTTATCTGGACAACGACCTTGGAACGTTAAAGGACTTTTGAGATTTGGAACATGGAATGTACGGACACTATATCGAGCTGGAGCGGCCGAAGAACTAACCCGGGAGCTGGTTGAATATCAAATGGATATAACAGCAATTCAAGAAATAAGGTGGCCAGGAGAGGGTACTTTAGAGCAAAATGGAATGATTATAATATATCGAGGAAACACCCAAAATAAACATGAATTAGGAACAGGATTTGTCATAAAAAAAGAGTTATGGGGGAACGTTTTAAACTTTAAAGCTGTTAATGACAGGATTAGTAAATTACGAATAAAAGGTAAATGGAAAAATATAACGATGATTAATGTACATGCACCTACTGAAGAGAAAGAAGATGATATTAAAGAAGACTTTTATAA
This sequence comes from Cepaea hortensis, assembly GCA_963921405.1. NCBI lineage: Eukaryota > Metazoa > Mollusca > Gastropoda > Stylommatophora > Helicidae > Cepaea > Cepaea hortensis. Next base: position 34,389,635 of record OY992883.1, on the reverse strand, counting down.
TGATCTGGAAGATGTCATAGAAGAAACCCCCAAACAGGACATCCTGATTGTGCTGGGAGACTTCAATGCAAAAATAGGTAGAGAGCAAACTAATAAAAAAAAAGTGGCCGGTATGGAAAGCCTACATACAACTTCAAATGATAATGGATGGAGAGTCATCAATCTGGCAGAAGCCAAAGGACTGCAGATTAGCAGTACCAGACTACAAAGAAAGGATATACACAAACAAACTTGGAAATCATGTGACAAGAGAACCTATAATCAAATAGATCACATTTTAATTAACAACAGAAATGCATCAAACATACAACAAGTTAGAAGTTATAGAGGAGCTGAGTGCCACAGTGACCACTTCCTCGTTGGAGCAAAATTAAAATAAAACTTAAGAGAGCTTTCTATACTAAATTACAAAGATTACACCCAACATATAACACAGAAAAACTACAAGAAATTACAGTCAAAGAGAAATTTACAGATGAAATAAAATGTAAACTTGAAAATCTGCAAAACCCTTTGGAGGAAAGCGTTGACCAAACTTGGTTGAACATCAAGAATACAATTCAATCTACCGCAGAAGAATGTCTCGGTGTGTTAACCACGCATAGAAAGAACAGATGGTTCAATCAAAAATGTGAAGAAGCAGTCATTAGGAAAAAGAATGCCAGACATTTATGGTTAAATGACATCAACAACATCCAAAAGGAAGAGCATTATAGAAATGAATGTAAAGAGGCTAAAATAATAGTCCGACAGCAGAAGCGAGAATATATGAGTAACATAATCAAAAATATGGAAACTAATCACCAGAAAAATGAATCCAGAAAGTGTTTTAAAGAACTGAAGTCAATGAAACGAGGGCACCAACAAAACACATATGGTTTAAAAGACAAAAATTGGAATATGATAAATACCAATGAGGAAATGTGCAACACATGGAAAGAATATTTTGTTGAATTACTAAATTGTGAAGCTCAAAGTAGCACTTTCCCACAGGAAGAGGTTCTAACATGTAAACCACAAATTGAAGAACCTACATTTGAAGAAATCCTATATGTAATCACACGACTTAAAAACAATAAGGCAACTGGGACTGATGGAATTGCTGCTGAATTTATAAAGGCAGGTGGCCATGCATTACATCTAAAGCTATACGAACTAATAATAAAAATCTGGAGGACAGAAGAATTACCCCATGACTGGAAAGAGTCATTATTGATACCTATCTTTAAGAAAGGAGAGAAGTTCCAATGTGGAAATTATAGAGGAATATCACTACTGTCCACAAGCTATAAGATACTATCCGCAGTATTACTAAATAGACTAAAACCATATTCAGAAGACATATTAGGTGACTACCAGGCGGGTCTTAGACAAAACAGATCAACAATAGATCAGATATTTATCTTACGACAAATAGCCGAGAAACATTGGGAATATAAAAGAGATCTCCATAACATTTCTGTGGATTTTAAAAAGGCTTATGATAGGTCTATAGGAATAGTCTATGGAATGCTATGCAGGAATTTGGAATACCAAGGAAGTTAATCAACATGACCAGACTATGCATGGAAGATACTTATAATATAGTAACATATAAAGGCAGGAAATCAGACCCTTTCCAAATAACATCTGACTTGAAACAGGGTGATGCACTATCGCCGCTACTCTTCAATCTGGTTCTAGAGAAAGTCGTAAGGAAGCTAAAGGAGGAATGTGATATTGGAGGAACATCCAATCTTCTTGGTTATGCAGATGATGTAGATATTATAGGGCAAAGTGAACAAAAGACATTGGAAATATTGACTCATTTAAAGGGAAAAGCCCAACAGATGGGGCTGGTTATCAACCAAGATAAGAAAGAATATATGGTAATTTCAAGAGACGGAATGGCTAAAAACTCTGGCCACATACACATAGATAATATGACCATTAAAAGAACGGAAACATACAAATACCTGGGTACAATCTTCAACTGCTCCAACATCATAAGGGAAGAAATACAAACTAGAATCAACTCTGGAAATAAGATATACTATGCACTACAGCATCTACTAAAATCAAATGCGCTATCTCGTAACACCAAAATCACAATATACAAAACACTGATCAGACCAGTTGTGTTGTATGGCTCTGAAACCTGGAGTACAACGAAAGGAGACGAAGCCTTGTTACAAACCTTTGAGAACAAAATTTTAAGACGCATCTTTGGACCCATTAGGGATACACAAAGTGGAGAGTGGAAAAGAAGAAGTAACAAGGACAGTTATGATCTGTTTAAGTCCCCGCTAATCACTGGTATCATGAAGGCTAATAGACTACAATGGCTGGGGCATATAGACAGAATGGAAGAAAATATGGAAACAAAACTCGCTTACACTCAGGAAATAAATGACCGTAGACCCCGAGGTAGAACAAGAAGACGGTGGAGAGATAATGCATGTACAAACCTACAAGCACTTGGAATCAACGACTGGCAAGAGAAGGTCCACCAGAGAGACGAATGGAGACGGATTGTATCTGCAGCAAAGAACCTCAATGGCTCGGAACGCTGAAGAAGAAGAAGAATATTACTTTTAATAATAAATATTAACTTTTGAAACATACAAAACTGGAAGCAGTTAAGTATCCTAACGTGTAAGCTTTGAAAAGTCATCTCCTTAAGGCTTGTTGTTAGTTAGTTAGTTAGTTAGTTAGTTAGTTAGTTGGTTGGTTGGTTGGTTGGTTGGTTGGTTGGTTGGTTGGTTGGTTGGTTGGTTGGTTGGTTGGTTGGTTGGTTGGTTGGTTGGTTGGTTGGTTGGTTGGTCAATAGATCATCCTCATTGCACATCGAACCATTCAGTCCACAAGTGCTCGGATCCCCTCCTCAGCAAATCCCGCAGCGTGTAGCGGCTAACGACACCAGTTCTGTGTTGGTTTATTAATCTTCTTTGGCTTCCTGTCCAGTGCTCTCGTTTTGCCACACCTCTTTTAACTTGCTGTTCTCGCAGCCTGACCATGGTTGTAGATTCACAGTCATCACTTGGCTCTCGTGAATGACTTACTTCTCGTAGAGCATTCAGAGTGTCTGTCTGGTCCATGGCTCGTCCGCCTTCCACAGTAGCCTTATCTGCAAGCTTGTCAGCCCGCTCATTTCCTTGTACACTCGCATGCCCTGGCACGAAAATGAAACTAATCTTTGCAAGTCTGACCGCTCCAGAGACAACAGCCATTGTCTTCGGACCCACCCCATCTCTATCTTCTTAAGCATGCTCATTGAGTCAACAGGGACACATGCCCACATATGCCTTATGTCATATATCTTATGTCATATGACTTATGTCATGTGTTCACGACGATCCCTGCCGCTTCTTAATGCTCTGTATAAACCATCAATCTTTATTAATGACGCCGAACTAGAGATGGTAGACCATTTTACATATCTAGGATAAGTGGTAAATAGCAAAGTATCCCTAGATCAGGAAATCAACATCCGGATTGGTAAGGCAGCAACAATAATGAACAGGTTAAGAAAAAAAGTCTGGGAGAACAGGAAGCATACTGCCAAAACAAAAGTCCTTGTCTATTAAACCTATGTCCTTAGTATTCTTCTTTATGGCAGTGAAACCTGGACAACTTACTCACACCAAGAGAAACGTTTAAACAGCTTTCATATGCGGTGTCTGCGAAGAATTCTTGGTATTAAGTGGCAAGACAAAATCACAAATACTGAAGTATTGGAAAGATCAGGTTGTGTGACGGTTTATTCCATGCTCAGTCTTCGAAGACTTAGATGGATTGGACATCTTAGGAGGATGGATGATGGTAGAATACCAAAGGACATCTTTTTTGGTGAATTACAGATGGGTAAGAGATCTCAGGGTCGGCCTCTACTACGATACAAAGATGTGTGTAAGCGGGACATAATTTATACAGGCATTGATAATGCACATTGGGAGCAAGTCGCCGCTGAACGTGTTGCATGGAAGGCAAACATCAGAAATAGAATAAGGACAAAGGAGAAAATTATTGCAGATAAGTCACACACCGAGCGTGTGAGACGTAAGATGGTGCATGATGGTGGAAATGACCACGTGTTCACATGCACCCACTGTGAACGGACGTTTACAGCGCGAATTGGCCTTATCAGTCACATTCGCTACCGACATAGGTAAAAGTTATTATGCCTTTTTAAAGCACAAACTATCGTCTTGTCAAGACGGCAAGGTGCCAATGTGTTTGTATGTGTGTGTGTATAAACGATATACCAATAACATTAGATAAGCAGAAGATACAGTCTTGATTGCAGACAATGAACAGTACCTGCAACATTTAGTAGATGCAGTTGTTGCACACAGTTAACAACTAGGATTAGAATTGAATAGTAAGAAGACACAGATTAAGGTCGTCACAAGGAAGGAAATACCACAATGTGATATACGAGTAAATGGGCATATTCTTAAGCAAGTGAATCGGTACAGTTATCTCGGAACAGTCATGACAACTGATGGGAGATGCCTTAAAGAGATTAGAACAAGAGTTGCTATTGCGAAGGTAGCCTTTTACAAAATGAAAAACATACTGACCAACAGAAAGATAGCAATTGAAACGAGAACAAGAGCGTTGAAGTGCTACATAGAACCTGTACTTTTGTTTGGATGTGAAGCGTGGACACTGAGCAGACAAGCTGAAAAAACATCTGATGGCTGTGGAAATGTGGTTTCTGAGGAAAATGCAAAGAATACCATGGATGGACAGAAAAACCAATGAACAAGTCCTTCAAGAAACAAATGAAAATCGTAAATTGATTAGAGACATTAGACGTAGACAGTGAAAAATTTTTTGGGCACGCTATGAGAAGAAATGAATTGGAGAACTTGGTGACAACTGGCAAGATCGAAGGAAAGAGACCAAGGGGAAGACCGAGAAGTAAATACCTGGATGGCTTGGCCACGTGGCATGGTCGAGACAGAAACACGAAGCTGATCCACGACTCTGGTCACCGAGTGAGCTGGCAAAACATGACCGCCCACGCTTATCGGCATGGCACATGATGGATGGATGGATGGGATGTATAATCACATGAGTTGAACTGAGCTAGGAACTGATATCACTACATACGAGGCATTTCCATACGTGCCCCGTCCTCATCTTCAACAACCAGCGATGAGTTTTCTGTGTTACTATCACTGTCAGCAGCAATAATTGCACCGTGTTACTATCATTGTCAGCAGCAATAATTGCACTGTGTTACTATCATTGACAGCAGCAATAATTGCACTGTGTTACTATCATTGTCAGCAGCAATAATTGCACTGTGTTACTATCATTGACAGCAGCAATAATTGAACTGTGTTGCTATCACAGACAGCAGCAATAATTGCACCGTGTTACTATCATTGTCAGCAGCAATAATTGCACCGTGTTACTATAATTGTCAGCAGCAATAATTACACCGTGTTACTATCATTGTCAGCAGTAATAATTGCACCGTGTTACTATCATTGTCAGCAGTAATAATTACACCGTGTTACTATCATTGACAGCAGCAATAATTACACCGTGTTACTATCATTGTCAGCAGCAATAATTGCACCGTGTTACTATCATTGTCAGCAGCAATAATTACACTGTGTTACTATCACTGTCAGCAGCAATAATTGCACCGTGTTACTATCATTGTCAGCAGCAATAATTGCACAGTGTTACTATCATTGTCAGCAGCAATAATTACACTGTGTTACTATCATTGTCAGTAGCAATAATTGCACTGTGTTACTATCATTGACAGCAGCAATAATTGCACCGTGTTACTATCATTGTCAGCAGCAATAATTACACCGTGTTACTATCATTGACAGCAGCAATAATTACACCGTGTTATTATCATTGTCAGCGTCAATAATTGCACTGTGTTACTATCATTCTGGGTGCCATGGCGGGGGTTTGACCACCGATCCTGGAGGCAAGATATACCCCACACTGTGCTACAGTACACAGGTTGTATACAGGTCAAAGTTAGCGCCCGTTATAGGGGGTAAAAATCAAACCCAGCATTTTTTTTTTTTTTTTGGTGATGTACTTGGCACTTGTTACTTTCATTGTCTATTATCGTTGCTTTCTGAATAACTGACACTCACACCATCGAAATCAACACAAGATGGTCTGCTGCCAAATATTCTGCGCCAGATTTCGAACCCACGACTCGGTATGTCGAGGTATTGTGAAACGCGTTCATTGACCCTAGGTCACAGCGGTACTGTATACAGGTAGCTGGAATTAATGCCAACTTTAATACTGTGATTCTGGACATAGGTCGAATTGTGTTACAATACCAGCTCGAGTGGCAAGCGAAATCTATTAATGCAAGGCTAACGCAAACGTAATTGAGGTCACCTTAAGCCTTAAGGGTTTTAGATGCTGCTACTTCCGACGTCCATTTGTTTACCTGAGCGCTTGGCAACAAACAACCCATGACAACATGCGTGAAGTGTGGCAGCGCATCTTGTCCATTGTGTAAATAGTGGCCATATAGAAGGAACGACTGTTGAAGAAGATGTAACAATATTGAACGGGAACTTGAATTTGAGAAACTTGAAAATACTGTTGGGGAACAGCTCAGTCCACACACTAAGGAACTTAGTGATGATAATCAAGCATGTTAACACTAACTGTCAAACAAACAAACAAACTGTCATTTACTGCCTATAATACCTTTCGGTGTAGGACAGGGGTGTCTTGAGACTGAGGAATTAAGGCCGCCTGGCTAGTGCAGTCGCCGCGAACTGTGCAGGTTAGGACTTTTCTGTTTGCCCCGGACAGAAAAAAACTCCACACTTTACCGAGGATTGGAATACGGGTCTCCCGAATGAGAGCCCGGTATTCTAGCCACTCGGCCAGCCGCTCCATGCTAACACCAACAAAGACCATTAAAAGACGACAATAAAGCCGGAGATGGGGCTGTTAAGGAAACAGATAAGACATATGCCCCCTCCCCCCTACCCCGCGTTGTGTTTGCGTGGAGTGAGACCCTAGTCTGAAATGTGACGTGTGTGTTTTTATTGTGTGTCCTCGGGATTGAAAGAATATTTTCTTTTTAAATGTCTTTATATAAGGAATAAAGAAACCACACTTGAAGAAAGAGAAGAAATCATTACCACTGTTGAACACATAAGTCAAAAGATAACAGATGATGACAGTAATTGTAATTCAACCAGACAGATTCGTCTGCGCCATTATGTTAGAAATCAAAGTTCTATATAAGTAAGCAAAGTAAAGAACCCTTTTGCACGTTTTAATGTGCCTTTGGCACACTGTACAAGACCTGTATCTTTGTAGACACATTAACACTCGGTAGGAGATACGGTCAATATCACTTCCGCCGCCTTTACTTCCCAATACATTTCTTGGTAACATCCCAATGGACAGCATAGGTCGCTACCCCGACACAGTTTCAAACTGACTAAAACTGCCCACAAATGAATATTTTATTATGTATGTTGAAACGGAAAGGCAATGCTAGTACCAAACAACATCGAGCTGAAGTATTGTGTGCCGGGGAAAGCCGCAAATATCGCATTCTCGCTCCAAACACAGCATAAAGAAGAAGATGGGACAGTTAATAAGCGTTGACTTTAATTTAATAACTTTCTAAAGTAGTTCGGGTTGTCTCGTGGTCGATAATGATGATGGGATGTTAATTATTAGGCCTTCAATCAATCAATCATGTGCCATGCCGGAAAGCGTGGGCGGTCATGACTCGCCATTTCACTCGATCACCAGTGTCGTGGATCAGCTCAGTGTTCCTGTCTCGTCCATGCCATTAGGCCTGCATATATCCCAAATTACTACACATAGAGGTGGGTATCCAGTTCTCTTCCTCTCCGTCTTCCTTCCGAAGCAATTCCCAGAAAATTCTTAAAAGCATCTAATGCCCTATTTATTTGGCTGGATCACTCGTGAGCAGCAATGGTTGGAAAACAGAAGTTATTCATTGCTGGAAATTCAACTTTGAACGCTGTCTTGCTACACAAGCGATCCTTTACAGAGATGATTGAAGTTGATATAACTGGAATTGGATGGTTGGTTGGGTGGTTTATTAGTCGGTTTAATGATTTATTGGCTATTTCCCTTGTTGGTTGGTTAGCTGGTTGGTTGGTTGCTTAGTTGGTTGTTTGGTTGGTTGATTGGTTGAATGCCTGGTTGGGTGGTTTATTAGTTGGTTTAATGATTTATTGTCTGTTTCCCTTGTTGGTTGGTTAGTTGGTTGATTGGTTGCTTAGTTGGTTGTTTGGTTGGTTGATTGGTTGAATGGCTGGTTGGGTGGTTTATGTATTGATTTAATGATTTATTGGTTGTTTCTCTGGTTCGTTGCTTCGTTGGCTGGTTGGTTGGTTAGTTGGTTGGTTGCTTGCTTGTTTACTTGGTTGGTTGGTTGATTGATTGGCTAGTTTCTTTGGCTGGTTGGTTGCTTAATTAGTTTATTGGTCGATGATTCTCCTTCTTTTTCTTTCCTCTTTCTAGGGAAGTGCATCACACCGATTTACGCACGTCAAAGATCAATGTCCCTGTCTTTGGCTTGCGTTTTTGTAAGGGTCTACATTCTCTCGACAGATTCTATTCAAGGTCATGAGCTGTATCTACCTGTGTGTAGAGTTTATTTCATAGCAATTTTGTCAGGGTCGAGACCGAACGGTATACTCCGTGCAATGTGCAGTTGCCGTAATTTGTTTCTTTTTCTTGCACACATCGCACATGTGACCTCCTGTCTTTCGTCTGTATCCGAAAAGGCTTGATATCCAATTTCAATGCCCAAGAGGAAACGTGAGATATAATGTGGCGCAAATGGTTCGTGGAAACATTGGGAGCACTGTGCTAAGATCGAACCTTTACCTTCTGAACTTAAAGTGGACACCGTCAACTCTCGGCTACAGTTTCCATCCCCTCTTCCCTGGTTGGTTAATTGATTGGTTGGTTGGTTAGTTGCTTGTGAATCCTCAGAAAAACACTCTTAACTCTTACATTGGCAGTCAGGTAGTCTGCGCCACAAGAAGGCTTGCATCTGTGGGAGTGATGCTGGTGTAGAGACTCTCCTTCCGATCGTTATCGAAGCACCAACTCGAGAGGACTGTCTTGTGGAGATCTCCTTCCCCTATACGAGTTCACAAAACAGCGGGGTGTGCGATACCGGTACTGGATCTTCACATCTGGGGAAAGGCTCATTAGGACGTAATCAGGTCATTATTCAGCACAGAACACGGCAGTGTGTAGGCCAAGGCTGGTTATTTCCCTCATAGATTTAAGACATGATATTGTCAACAGGCTCACATCCAATACCCGGATGGATACAAAGGAAGTTAACTGGTTCAGCGCCAAACAGAAACCAATTAGGTTTGGACCAAACATGGAACACAATCAAATGAACAAGTGTTTTAATGTTGTAAATTTCCATTTACTGAATATTGAAATTGTTGAAGATACAACGAAACAAAACAAATTACACGAGGACCCTAGCATGGCGATATTTCGTCCTTCTGTCTAAATTGGAGGTCACATGTGGCGATATATCGTCCTTCTGTCCAAATTGGAGTTCACATATGGCGATATATCGTCCTTCTGTCTAAATTGGAGGTCACATATGGCGATATATCGTCCTTCTGTCCAAATTGGAGATCACATCTGACGATATATTACCCTTCGGTTAAAGTAATAACTAGGGCAGAATGAGCTTTAGAAATAACTGCATGGCCGAGGGGTTAGCAGCTTTCTCCGCTAACCCCGAATACTCTCGTCACGTGACGCGACGAGAATTAGCAGTGGTTCGAATCGCAAAAGTGACTTATGAGAGTATGGAGCCGGTCGCTCAGAAAGTCGTGGCGTGCTGATGAGCGTAATCTAGCCTAGGAATCAACATACAGCTGAAAGATGCTGGTGTTGACCGCAATATCCTGAAACAGGATGGAAACGCGGAAAAAAAAAAAAAAAAAAAAAGAAGAAGTCGTGTAGTGTTAGGAAATACAGTGTCTACTTCTGAACAATTTAGCAGCGAGCTGCACCACAAGGTAAGAACATCAGAATCAATACCACGGCTCTGTGTTGTTGTTTCTGGCAATCCCGAGTCAATCAGTTAATACATCACGGCAAACTAGGTCATCGAACGCGCCTGTAGGCAACTCTAAATAATAAACAAACCTAATTAATTTTAAATTACCACCAGTAATGAGATCGCAACCATCCCACGCAAAATAATGATTTCAGTTTGGCCACTTAGTATCGTTTGCGACTGTCAATACATATCTCTTCCTACCAGCCATGTTGTCCCGATATGCCGCAAGTTCAATAGTTTAAATGTTAATTTAAAACAATCTTTGGCTTAAAACGATTACACATTCTCTTCTGGAAGCGGCGTGGTGGGTTCTTACCAGGCGCTGATCAATTGGATGTAAATGTTGACGTCTCGTCCTTGACTCGCGGACGTCAATTACAAGTACTTCAGTCGTCGGGGAAGGGTTGGCCTGATGGCGAGGGACACTGGTAATAGGGAATGCTAACCCCCAGGCAAAATGCAGTCTAGGGCACTCACTAGTAGTAGCAACTACAACTGGTAGTAGCTTCACTTGCGTGCACTACGCTAGATATCAAAGCGAATGAATACACATTTTAAAAAGAACACACACACACACACACACACACACACACACACACACACACACACACACACACACACACACAACAGTAATAACGATTTCATTGCGGAAGAAAGGTTAAAACCGTTCAGATGGTACATAAAACTGTTACCCATTTCGTATACGTGCATTTAAAAAAAAAAAGATTGGCTGCAGGAGAATATGGACATTTATTGGCACTCATGAAAGTAGAGGAAAGAAGTATAGATAACATAACACACTGGGGAATGTGTGTGTGTGTGTTTATGTGTGTGTGTATGTGTGTGTATGTGTGTATGTGTGTGTGTATGTGTGTGTATGTGTGTGTGTGTGTGTGCATACACACAAACACACACTCGCGCGAGCGACAATTGAAAGCTATAAGGTCCACGCTGGAATTCCAATGATCCGTATCCAAATAGTCACAGTCTCTAGCTGAATGAACAGTTGATAGTTCTGTCTTTAAAGGGATTTACAAGCAAAAAAGATTAACTGGTATAGCATATGGCTCGGTCTCTTTCTTCAGAGCGACCTGTAGAGAGCGTCGCACAGAGCACGAACTCATTCACTCCAGAGCTAAGGTCTCCGATAAAAATTAACTAACATTAACTCGTGAGCAGAGAGACGGAGACCAAAAACAAATCTCTGATCGTCGAAGCGCTAGGGAACTTGTCCACTTCGCCACGGAGACACATGATATGTCTATGTATTTCGTATAACACGTTGGAACCAACCAATCGCGTCTCCTCTTGGAATGATCATTACACACTAGACCAATGGTTCTCAACATTGTTTGGCCCATGCACCCTTTCACCATATGTTCAGAATGCCATCCCCTCCCCATTTTTTCGTATTTCCTCCTGATAAATTCCCCCCTCCCCTACACTGTATACGTAAAAATGGAAGCTAAATTTAATAACACATTCTAGAATAAGTCTAGACGTCTACATAAAACGTGACTTGCCGGTCTACTTACGTTATAAAACGAATTTCAGAAGGGTGAGAAGTACAGAACCGTAAAGAATGGAAGGAAAAACAGTATCAAGTAATGTGTTCTTGTATTAACGCTATCTTGAAATAATCTTAATCTCCCCCCCCCCCCCAAAAAAAAAAAACCCTAAATTCCCCGGGGGGGGGGGGGAGAGAAATTCCCCACGGTTGAGAACCACTGCACTAGACAAGTCAAAACAGTCCAATGTGTTTGTTATTTGATCAACACTTGGTTATTTATATTACTCAGAAGTAGTTGTTTACATGCTGATGTCTGTGGCTTGCGGGTAGTGAACGCAGTTTCAGAATCCCTCATTCTAGGCTCGAAGCGGACCGCCTTGTGTTGATTTTCACCATGTGCCATGCCGAGAAGCGTGGGCGGTCATGATTTGCCATCTCACTCGATCACCAGCGTCGTGGATCAGCTCAGTGTTCCTGTCTCGACCATGCCACATGGCCAAGCCATCCAGGTATTTACTTCTCGGTCTTCCCCTTGGTCTGTTCCCTTCGATCTTGCCAGTCGTCACCAAGTTCTCCAAGTCATTTCTTCTCATAACATGCCCAAAAAATGTTGACTGTCTACGTGTAATGACTCTAATCAGTTTACGATCTTCATTTGTTTCTTGAAGGACCTGTTCATTGGTTTTTCTGTCTGTCCATGGTATTCTTTGCATTTTCCTCAGAAACTACATTTCCACAACCATCAGATGTTTTTCAGCTTGTCTGCTCATTGTCCACGCTTCACATCCATACAATATTACAGTTTCTATGTAGCACTTCAACACTCTTTTTCCTCGTTTCAGTTTATATCTTTTTATTGGTCAGTATGTTTTTCATCTTGCAAAAGGCTACCTTCGCAATGGAAATTCTTGTTCTAATCTCTGTAAGGCTTCTCCCGTAAGATGTTATAACTGTTCCTAGATATCGGTACCGGCTAACTTGCTTAAATTTAAGAATATGCCCATTTACTCGTATACCACATTGTGGTATTTCCTTCTTCCCAGTGACGACTTCTTACTGTGGCTTCTTACTATTCAATTCTAAGTTTAGTTCAGTCGCCCAAACATCAATGGCAAACTCCAGCACTGAACGTAACATCGCTAAGAAAATCACAAATAGCCCCAAAACATTGCTAGTGTCGATTTCGGTGCCCTGCAAGGAACATGCAACTTGCTGGGGGATAATGCGTGTATACATTTTGAAATCACGAAGAATAACTTCGTTCACAACTATCAATAATTATACAATGAAATAATGAATAACTATATAAAATCAATGAATGTTCAGTTACCATCAGTAATGAGAAAGTAACCAGCTAACACATAACGAATAACTCCCATCTGCGACGCGATGCGAAGCAAGTTGTTTGTGCAAGGAGAAGCCAATGTTATTAAAAGTCGTCTTATATGCAATACAAATAGTCCGGATAGAGGCGTCACGGACAGATAGTTAGGAATGCAGCTGAACAGCTATATTCAAAATACAATATAATACGCACCGTTACCTTTGAACGTGGCTTTTGTATAACTAGCATCGTCTTCTTCCTAAAGAAGACGTGAATATGAATATATTTACTGATAACTCATCTGTTAACTAGAGGCTGTTGACATGGCCATAGAGTCTGTTCTGAAAAAGAGCTTTTGTGGGCGAAAAGCTTATTCAGTATGTTGAGCAGTCCTGCAGAAATCTATCATTCTGTCTATAACAGAATAACGTGCACAAGTGGCTCTGTTCTTTGGCTTACTGGCGACAATTTCTCACTATGTTATTTTCTGTGACGAGATTAAAGAGTGTTCCTACTCATTTCTGTTATCATCACGTGCCAAGGCAATAAGCGTGGATGGTTTTTGGCGCGCCATCTCACACGATCACCAGAGTCATGGATCAGATCTGTGTTGTTGTCCCCAATTATGCCATATGGCCAAGCCAGCCAAATATGTGTCTATCTGTCTTCCCGTTGCTCTTTCCTGCTCACTTCTGTAGAGTTGACAATGTGCATCGTCTTTCTGGTGGACTGGGTGCTACTGTACCTGTGTGATCAACCATGTGGCTTCATCACTGGTTTCATGTATGTCCGACAAGTCTAGCTTGTCCATCGCTTCGTTGTAGCGCATCTTGCAATAAGATCAGATCTTTTGTTTGGATTCTGATATAATTCTTGAAGTGCCAAGAGAAACCGAACATGGCCAAGATAGTGAATAACAGTCATGATAACTCTTACTCTCCCAGCAAGAGCGACACATGATTCACTTTTCTGAAGGTTGTTTTCTGTTAGTCCTGCAAGAGGGACAAATGATACAATTCTCAGAAGGTTATCTTCTGCTGGTCCAGAAAGAGGGACAAATGATACAATTCTCAGAAGGTTATCTTCTGCTGGTCCAGAAAGAGGGACAAATGATACAATTCTCAGAAGGTTATCTTCTGCTGGTCCAGAAAGAGGGACAAATGATACAATTCTCAGAAGGTTATCTTCTGCTGGTCCAGAAAGAGGGACAAATGATACAATTCTCAGAAGGCTGCCATCTGCTCACCCGACAAAATGGACAAATGTTGGAGTTATCATAACGTTGTCTTCTGGACAATTGTGGTCAGTCTGCTAGTTCTGTATAGTTCTCTATGTTCACTCAATGTAAAGACTACTATCATCAATGCCATGAAATTAGCTACTTGTTCTCTACTTTACTCTTCCAACATTTCTACTCGATTCATGACATCGAATTCTGCTATTAAATTTCGTGAGCATTTGCCGGTTCCACTGACTATGTTGTCTGTCCGTCACTTGCTTGATTCAGAAAGACAATCCCACTAAAATATCCTATTGAGTTTGTTATAGATCCATCTTTATACGTGTGTATCCATAAACAGCTGGTAGAAAGCTGTTAGTTTACAGCTATTTTTCTCCTTACCGATTCATTCTAAAGTTTAAAGATATTGCACAACCCACAGTTGGTAACGCTGATCGTATTCCGGTATGAACCTTAAGCCTTGTACGCGTCAGACTGGAAGTATTGGGCTCGAGTTTCGCTCTCGTTTGAGCTCGTCAGTAGTGCATATCCCCGATGGACCCAGGATCGAATTCTGGATCACTGGCGTGTGAGGCAGGTGTACAACCACGGACCACGCGACTCACACTGGACGCATCCGTCAGTCGATGTGGCGCCGAATGATCAGGTCTTCTCGGTCTGTCAATGCACACCAAGAAGTCCAGCGAGCAATAAACAAATGGATTTTGTTATATTCCTCGGAAGCTATAATGCCCTCTGGGTCTCAGATATACCTAACATGTGAATATTCCGTCTTCTCATTTCTTTCTTAATGTTATCAAAGTTTGGGATGTGTGAGGCCCTAGCAGGCCAGTAAAAAAATGTTTTCCCCCAACAGAGGGGACATACATTAAGCATATAGAATCCTGTTGATAAAACAAAAGTATACTATTTTTATTTAAAACTAAATGTAAAACTGTAAAGTTGATTATAAAATGTAAGTAAGTAAAGATTAGAAAGACGTTTTATATACAATCTTGAAACATTAATCTTTACATTATAATCTGACTTCTATGTTATTTCTTTTATTTCTCAAAATGTATAGAAGATTTATGAGTTAGTTAATAATATTATAGCTTGTATATTATTTCCTATTTTTTTTTTTAAATTATAGTAATCTCTCTTAGATGTTTATGTCCCCTACTCATTGCTCATCTCGGTGTTTTTCGTTTAGCCATCAGGTAATTTCGCAGAATGCTTGAAAATAATTATTAGTAAGTGTAGTAAGCAATCAAGGCATTACTTTCATGTTATTATGTTTTTAATATGCTATAAGCAACTAGGGAAACGCATGCGCAGTTGAATTGTATGATTTATTATTATTACTATTATTTTTTTTTCATAACATTTTACAGGACATTGCAGTCAATGCCAGCATTTTCCAGCTGCTATTGATGTCTTGGCAAGTTTTACGTTCAGTAGTTTGCCATTGCTTTCTGAACGAACGGCTCACATACCTTTCCGTAAGAAAACAGCGCGACGCGATCTGCTGCCGAATCTCGCGCATGTTACGTTATTATTATAGGAGATATTTATGTTAAAGAAATAGTGGGGGGGGGGGATAAAAGCAATGCATCATTTGGCAGAGAGAGAGAGAGAGAGAGAGAGAGAGAGAGAGACAGACAGACAGACAGACAGACAGACAGACAGACAGACAGACAGACAGACAGACAGACAGAGAGGGGAGAGAGAGAGGGAGAGAGAGAGAGAGAGAGAGAGAGAGAGAGAGAGAGAGAGAGAGAGAGAGAGAGAGAGAGAGAGAGAGAGAGAGAGAGAGAGAGAGAGAGAGAACTATTTGTTTAAAATGAATGAAATTTACAAACAACATAAGTGTCATTCCCTCTAAACATAATATTTGTCTACATAAATCCTATAAACTTGCACGGCCTTTCGCCAACGCGAAAAAAAGTGCATGCAGACCTTGTCTTTCCCAGACTGTTTTCTTCTGCTCACTTCGCTTATTAATCTGTCACTTTCTTTACTTACTCAGCCGTCTTCGGTGGATATTTGTTCGCAACATAGACGAGCAATATCTCCTGCGGGCGGGATTTCGCTGGTCGCGGGATCCACACTGAAGACAGTTTTCAGGCGGGGAGTTTGACAGTAATGCACACTTACACAAGTTCAGATACTTACGATAGACAGATGTACACGCCCATACAGGTCCAGACACTTGATTTAAGGCACTCAGCTCAGGGTTATGGTTGTTAGCTAGTCAGTTAGTCGACAGATCATTCTCATTGCACATCGAACCATTCAGTCCATAAGTGCTCGGATCCCCTCCTCAGCAAATTTCGCAGCGTGCAGCGGATCACTGCCATATTGTATGTCACCCTTCCTCCAATATTATGCCATGGAACTATCATCAGATTAACATACAACATGGATCTTGGCTCATTAAAGAAACGGTGTAATGCTGCTTGAAGAACAAGGCGAACAAGGAAGAAAGTACAATGCCGACGCTTGGAAAAGAAGAACACCGTTTTAATTCAGGGTTCGCAAAACCGTCACATATACTAGGTAGTGATACCGAGGTGGGAACTAATGTTTTATAACACTAACCTGACATGTAGTCCTGCACATTCCAATCCGACATTCAGTAACCTTCTATTCCCCTCTATGCCTGCCGATCACCCCAGCTGTCTCCGAATCTGTATGTCTACGTTTGCCCGTCGTTTGTAAATCCATGGCGTTCTCCAGATATGTTACTGGATATCCTTATCCTTGAATGATACTACTGCCATCCTTCCAACTCTCCAGTAGCCGCACTAATCCTTCTCCGAAACGAATAAACCACCGTTAACCTTGAATCCAACACAACGTATCTTTTTGTCGTTATGCTGGCGTTCCTGTGACGTATCCTAGTATCCCTTGGTTTTGGTGTACTGTCCACTTCGCTGAACCTTTGGGATTTTCCTTCTATCCTTTCTGTATAGTGTGCACTAGCTATGTGGCACTCACGACGCCAGTTCTGTGTTGGTTTATTACTCTTCTTTGGCTTCCTACATAGTGTTTTTGTCTGGCCACACCTCTTTTAATTTGCTGTTCTCGCAGCCTGACCATGGCTGTAGAGTCCCAGTCATTGCCTATTGTATTCTGCATTGTTATTACTCGATATCCCTGAATTTTTGTGTGGTCTTTTCCAGACTTCGGCAAAGGAATCAGATAGCTGTGTAACCACTCCTCCTTGATGCTAGCACTCCCTATACTGTTGTTGTACATGTCTGCTAGTTTCTCTAGCTCGTTGTCGGTACACCTATTGATGTCGGTACACCTATTGATGTCGTTATAATTTATGCCATCTGGCTCCGCAGCGCTGTATTTGTATCGTCGAAGCACAGCCTTGATTTCTTTCACTGTCACTGTGTCTTCATCCAATATGTTCTAGGCCTTGAACCTATCTGAGGTGACCTCCTTGGCATGATTTCGGCCTCCCATGTCTGTCTGGTTGCTTTGCTCAAAAAAGCGTTCGAAAAGAGCTTTGCCCTTGTTCTCGTCAGTCCTCTGCCAAATGAGGTCAGCACCTTGGAAGTCAGGAATACTCTTATTCTTGACTACCCCACTCGCGCCTTTATGTAGTGGCCAGAACAATTTCAGTCACTTGTCTGTGCTTACTCTTTGACACACCTCTGCCCATTTTTCACTTTAAACTACCTTAGTCAGGTTTTGTTTTTTTAAAATAGCTTACTTTTGTGTGCATCTCTCTTTCTAAGTGCATGCAGGGACTAGGACGGGCAGCTCTTTTCTTCTTGGCGTTTTGCCATTTCCTTACAGCACTACGCTAATCCACCCAGGGCTTTTCCACCTCAAAATTCCACCAAGGTAGCTGCTCCCAGCTTTTATCCTGCTCTGAAGCTTTCTGCGCTTGTCGCGCCTTATTTTACCCACCACATCTTGCCCTGTACTGTCATACTGGAAAGTCTTGACCGTTGACTTGTGCTGCCTGGCTCTGGTTTTCTCCACAAATATGCTGCACGGGTGGTGGTCGCTGCCGTGGTACCCTAGGACACCCCATCTACACACTGTAGTGAGTGAAGGAGAAACCAGCGCCAGATCAATAGCACTCTCCTCATCACCTGGACGACTTGCTGTCCTGGTGATACAGCCACTGTTGATACTAATCAGGTCAATGTTTTCAAGTGCAGTCTCGAGCTCCTCCCCCTGTGTGTTGGAGGAAATGTTTCCCCATGATCTGCCTTTAGCGTTGAAATCGACACAGACAATAACATTTCTCTCGTGACCTAATATGTCACTTAAGCACTGCCACTTCTAAGAATCCATACTCGCGTTACGGGCATAAACATTAACCAACACGAATGGTAGACGGGTTGAACTC
The DNA here is from genome assembly GCA_963921405.1 of Cepaea hortensis. NCBI lineage: Eukaryota > Metazoa > Mollusca > Gastropoda > Stylommatophora > Helicidae > Cepaea > Cepaea hortensis. Next base: position 34,371,126 of record OY992883.1, on the reverse strand, counting down.
TAACCGCCTGTATTTGTATGTCATCATTGTCCCAACTGGACATTCTAGCTCTGAAGCCCTGATATGAGGGATATGGCTGAGGGAAACCTGATATGAGGGATATGGCTGAACGCCTCTAAGTAAAATCCTCCAGATGTGAGGGCCTGGCCACTACTCACCGCCTGCTCTTGGAGGTTTGATGCTTCTTGGCAGCATCTGCAGCCTACCTTGTTCCAGACGTACAGGCTATCCTTTCCTCTGGAGAAAACAAGGCAAGGCCGAGAGAGGGATCATGCTGCATGGGAAACACATTTTCTCTGAATCCATGCCCAGGCATTGTGCGATGGAAGTCTGGCCTAATTCCAATCCACATACTTTCGTCTGTAAAGACGGCAAGGTGCCACTCACTCGCTCTCTCATTCCTATCACCTAGGCCATAGCCACCTGTAACACCACTCACCTTTTCTTTGCCCACTTTGGCATTGAAATCCCAGAGGATGACAGTCATTTCAAAATATTTACGTTGGTCCTCGGCCATGTCTAATTCGTTATAAAATGTATCTATATCTTCTTCTTTACAGTCTGCTGTTGGCGCATATACTTGTATTATATTAATATTCAGATGTTTGCCATGGAGTTTCATTCTAATAATACTTTATTTGAGAATTTCCAAAATCCTTTAATTGTCCTAGCACTCATTTGATCCACAATTATGCCAACTTCCCTTTTTGTAGTCTTTCCCTGCTGGGTAAATAATGCTATACTTATCTAAACATTTGCCCCCTGCACCTGTCCATCGCAATTCACTAATCTTTAAAATATTTATCTTCATTCATTCCATTTCTTTCTTGAAATTAGTTTGCACACCCGCCTCACACGTCAGTGATCCGGAGTTCGATCCCGGGTACAGTCAGGGATATGCACTACTTACGAGCTCAAACGAGAGCGAAACTCGAGTCTAGTGCCTCCAATCTGACATGGACAAGGCTTAAGGTTCACGCCGGATACGATCAGCGTTGCCAGTAATGGGTTGTGCTCAATCTTTAAACCTCACATCTCGAAACAAAGTGTTATATTTGTCAGTACCAAGAATGATTTCTATACTCATCGTAGATGAGTTTGGCTGTTGAAGTGCATGTTGAGTCAAGAGTCTGTCCTGGATTTCATTACAATGATTCTTCTTAGTTGAATAACGAAGACACAAACAATAGATTGCACGATTTATTGCCTGGCATATTTCGCTGCATCTCGTCAGGTACATACTGCAGAAATCACACAACTTACGTGAATTAAGTAGATAAATCCTTCAAGTTGAAATATACACATATTCGCACAGTAATGTCAATTATCTACCACGGTAATTTTAAGCTGACTAACATGTCTTTCTGTTTGCACAATTCTGGCTTGCGTTGATTGATCATAATTGCTTCTGCAAATTTTAACAAGCGAGTATTTTGTGTGTTAAACAACGCGCGAAAGGCAGTGTCTCTGCCAACCACATGGCCGCTTCCGATAATGTGCCTACCAATTGAAGACGCTGGGAGCTTCCGGTGTGTCGGCCCCACGAGGCTAGCATCTCCTGTGTGTTGTATCTTGTTGACCCATTGAGGTATGTGTTCTGACACTCGTTTGTTAAGCTGTCTCTCTGGTCCATTCTTCACAAATGATACGGTCGTTCTTGGTTAAACACAATGTTCCTCTGGTGCGTCAGATTATTGGCTGTTCCACGTGCATCTTGACCACTTGGGCACTGAAAGCTTGATGATTCTGTGTATTTCCTGTAACACGGTGGAACCAGCCAATGGCACTGAAGGGGACCCGATTTTAGTCACGAGAAGCTGTTATGCGGAGCGCGACATTAAAGTAGGGTTCCATTCCCAAGAAGGTCTTGTTGAAAGGCATCCAACTGTGAGTGACGGGGCTACCTGTAGGAGTGTAGTGTCGACAAGAGTACTTTGATGGGTATTGGGGTTTCAAGCTTCTAGGTGAGTAATTATGTGTGCGTGCGTGAGAGAGAGAGAGAGAGAGAGAGAGAGAGAGAGAGAGAGAGAGAGAGAGAGAGAGAGAGAGAGAGAGAGAGCAGGCCCTTTACAGTATGACACTCTTAGCACGCCCTGTCGGATAATCTCTCGACCTCTGGCTATATCTCCCGCCTCATTCACACTAATTCCCAAAATGTCTGCGATGTCCTGTGCCTATCTTTGTGCTGTCAACTTCTATGTCTTTGTTCGAGACCACGCCTTCCGTCACTGCTTTTTTCCCTAAGCCACTGTGTAGTTTAATATGGCTAAACTATGTCAGCTTCCGAAACATGATAGGGTTCATCTTTTTTCGATGTCGGTATTTTTCCGCTTCTTTGTCCATGGTATCCTAAGAACTGTTTTGTAATATTTAAGATCAAAATCTAATTCAATGAAACACTCTACTTAGCCTTAGTCGATCAAGAAAATGCATTTGATAGAGTAGATAGAAACAAGCTGTGGGAAATCCTTAAACACTGTGGAGTGAGTACACATCTAACAAACCTATGTAGAAGCTTATACAACAACAGTGAATGCTTAGTGATAGCAATTGGAGGACACTCAGAACTCTTCATTATAAGATCCGGAGTACGACAAGGTTGCGTCCTGTCCTCTCTTTTGTTCGTAACAAATGTAGATAACATATGTAGAGAAACCAGCCAAACAGAGACCACAAGAACACCACATGACGAGAACACAGAAGAAGATCCATCTGCAAATCTAACCATTAGAGAACTCCTGTTTGCTGACGACAAGCAGTAATAGCAAAATCCGAAACTGATTTACAAGACCACACGAATAGTCTAAATGAAATGTGTAGGGAACATAACATGAAAATTAGCACAAGTAAAACAGAGGTAATGACTATAACTAAAGAAGAAAAAGCAACAACAATTCACCTAAACGAACATCCCTTGAAACAAGTAAAGAGTTGTAAGTACCTAGGAAGTATAATATCATCAAATGGCAAATTAGAAGACGAGATCGAAAATAGATGCAATAAGGCACACCAACTCATTGGACAAATGGCACCAATACAAAAGAACAAACATGTATCAATAACTACTAAGAAAGCACTTTACAACACAATCTTCCTACCAACTCTATGTAATCAATGCCAAACCTAGACAATGACAGAAAAAGAGAAAAGAAAAATCACAACAACAGAAATGAGATTCCTGAGAATAATACTCAATGTATCAAGAAGAGATAAGATCAGAAATGAAGAAATCGGGACTAAAGTGGGGGTTGTAGCTGCACTAGATTTTATTAGAAGGCAGAAAGTCGAATGGTTTGGTCATGCAAGCAGGTTACCAACTAACAGTATACCACAAGAAGCAATGATGTACAGACCAGAGGGAGGCAGAGGAAGAGGCCGCCCTCGTAAACGATGGACGCAGGGAATAACAGAGTTCATGGGAATATCGATACATGAAGCCCATAAGCGGGCACTCTCCCGCTGGTTATACTTCACCTCGACACCGCAAGGTACAAGAGGGACATGATGAGAGGAGGTGAGATGAGATGAGAAACTCAAAAGCCTCAAAAGTCTTCTGAAGGGATTATGAAATGACTCGTGGCTCATACCCATGTCTTGCCACGGGAACGATGCATGTTCTCAAACCTTTGACTTCAACTTGTTTGCTGACTCTGTGCCATAGGTTCGTAATAGTGTTCCATCCGTACATTGCTATGATAAATTATATATTAATTACTTCTTATAAATCGGTTGGCCTCATTATAGATTTGGTCTATACGAGTCATATTAACCTTCCTGTATAAATCTTCCGACCTCCTTATCTCTATGTATGTTGCAATGTGAGTGAATCGAATGTATTACAACACGTAATAACTGATTTAAAAGTGAAGATTGTTGCTTATAAATATGTATTCCCTCTAAAGATTTAAGGTCTCACTATAGAGTGCATTTTGTTTTATTGTTGTACCTCTGATCAATCAATAAGAGTCAGGCTAATTATTAACTTATTTTATTTGAAGTACATACCGGGCACTTGGATAGCAATAGATGGAAGGTATATCACAGAGATAAAGAACAGAATAGAACAAGCAAAAACTACATTTTATTAAATGGGCAACATTTTATGTAATAAATCCCTACCATTGGATGTTAGAAACACAATTCTTGCATGTTGCATAAGACTAGTTTCAACATATAACTGTGAATCCTTGACAATAAGCAAATAAGCAAAAGAATTCATTGCGGCCGCAGAGATGTGGATTTACTTAAAAATGATAAAAATTCCTTGGAAAGTCCAAATGAGTAATTTAAATGTTTTGAAAGAGGGACAGATTATGACAAACAACAGAAAGAGGCAATCGGCATTTGTAACCAAATTATGAGAACAGAAAAACTGAAATATGTGATAGCTGGAAAGACTTGTGGACAAAGAAAGCGAGAAAAGATTCTTGTCAGCCTTTTGTCATGTCACGGAAATGTATTAACGCATGATTTGATATCTGCTGTTGGTAGTCATCTTCCCTATCTTCTTCATATCGCATGAAGTGGAGAAACATAATTGCCCAAGCAAGGTACTTAATGCTGAAGATGATGACGTTATTTTATGATTAAACAAACATAGGTTGAATTAAACTTTCCCGGGAACGTTAACCCGGTCAACAAATGCCCGCAGAAGTCGGATGTGTCGGCCTAACGGCGCAAGAACGCAGCTCTGCTGTAAAAAGGTACAACGCAATAACGTCGGGGGGGGGGGGGGGGGGGGAATCTCCGGATGAACGCAGAAGAAGAAGAAGAATTGAACTTTCTTCAGCATGCGTTGTTGATAGTCAGGTCATTATATTTGAAAAGTACAGTATTTTATTTAACGCAAAATAAATATTTACAGAGTTTATATTCGCTGACAGGATGCCACGAGCTCCAATTACTCTTCTTGTATATTTTTGGTTTAATGATGATTTATTGTAGAAATAGTGAAGTTAAAATCTAGTGCATATAGGAAAACACGACAGTAAATTACATGTTGTTAGCGGTTTCAAACTGTTCATTATTTTTTTATTTCTCTTCAACCATTCTCTCAGAAATATTGTTAACGCTGAAGTGGTGCCCGCTCTCTCAATGTTTAATGGATTAGCCATACTTCTTCTTCTTCTTCTTCTTCTTCTTCTTCTTCTTCTTCTTCTTCTTTTCTTCTTCTTTTCTTCTTCTTTTCTTCTTCTTTTCTTCTTCTTTTCTTCTTCTTCTTCCCCTTCTTCTTCTTCTTCTTCTTCTTCTTCTTCTTCTTCCTCTTCTTCTTCTTCTTCTTCTTCCTCTTCCTCTTCCTCTTCTTCTTCCTCTTCTTCTTCTTCTTCTTCTTCTTCTTCTTCTTCTTCTTCTTCTTCTTCTTCTTCTTCTTCTTTCTTCTTCCTCTTCTTCTTCTTCTTCTTCTTCTTCTTCTTCTTCTTCTTCTTCTTCTTCTTCTTCTTCTTCTTCTTCTTCTTCTTCTTCTTCTTCTCTTCCTCTTCTTTTTCTCCTCCTCCTCCTCCTCCTCCTCCTCCTCCTTCTTCTTCTTCTTCTTCTTCCTTCTTCTTCTTCTTCTTCTTCTTCTTCTTCTTCTTCTGCTGCTGCTGCTGCTGTCTGTAAACGCCAAGAAGAGCATGACCCCTTAAACAACATACGTTAAGTGCTACTACTCTGTGCTGTCTCCTTTAGTTTCCCACATGTCCTTCCCCCACATTATCCATCTGTGTCTGTGATTCTCTCCTCCGTGTGTTTCAGTACTTCCTCTACTTCCTTTGCTCTGTCGGTTCCAGAGGAAGGACTGTCCAGTTATACTAAAGGCAGACTGCCTCATTGTGAGTGTTATCCCGCGCCGGCTTCTTTGTTCCACCTCTTGAATCTTCAGTTTGGTTCTCTCCATGAGTTGCTTTAATTCTGAACACATTTATATTTTATCCTGACCTTAACAATAATTTTAATATTAATTGTTTTGTTGATCTTATATCTTTCAAGTTAATTACTTTTTCTTTTAATTTATCTTCCCTGGCGAATAACGATCATCATCATCAGCATGTCCACTGTCATATGGAGCAGGCGTGCATGTATCGCCACAGATCTTGGTCCCTGTTGTCCTGAATAACGACAGACTATACAATGTTCTCTCCCTCGTTTTACACGAGACATAGTGCTTAAGACCGTAAACAGAAATATCAATTGTAATGGAAAACGTTGAGTCCACTGACATTTTCCATCCAGCATCCATCATGCGCCACGCCGGTAAGCGTGGGCGGTCATGTTTTGCCATCTCACTCGATCACCAGAGTCATGGATCAGTTCCGTGTTTCTGTTTCGACCATGCTACGTGGCCAAGCCATCCAGGTATTTACTTCTTGGTCTTCCCCTTGGTCTCTTCCCTTCGATCTTGCCAGATGTCACCAAGTTCTCCAATGCATTTCCTCTCATAACATGCCCAAAACATTTTGACTGCCTACGTCTAATGTCTCTAACCAGTTTACGATTTTCATTTGTCTCTTGTCAGTTAATAAAGCAGGTGCCGTCTCAACAATGAAGGTCGGCTACAATGAATCTTCAACATTGTCTGTCTCTCGCCTTGACTGTACATTCTGTCAGACTGATGTTCGTCCATCTCATGATGTTATCTTCCCACTTGTATCGTTGTCTACATCTTGCTCTCTTGCCCTCAACCTTGCTCTCCAGTATGGATTTTATAAGAGTGTTAAGTTTCTTGCAGGACTTAGTCATTGGTTTTTTTCTGTCTGTCCATGGTATTCTTTGCATTTTCCTCAGAAACCACATTTCCACAGCCATCAAATATTTTTCAGCTTGCCTGCTCCCAACATATTAATTTCATACAACCGTATTTTATCGCACACAGTCGACTATGTGTTCCCAGCAGATGGCGCGTATCCATCACCTTGAGCCTAGGTCGAGGTCATATGGCTAACAATGGGGAGATATTATTTGTTGTCAGAAATGTGTTAAAAATGCAGGCACAATGCAGCCAGGGGGAAACGCGATAGGCTGACGGCACGTTCAAATTACTGTGTGCAGTCAGATACGACGAGTTCTGCATGAATATTTAAGTATTTTTGTTTTTTCTCGTATCAGATACCCCGAGCACACTGTATAGCTAATATATAAAGTGTACGTCGTTTTGAAATGAGTATCGAGCCTATTGTGTAGATTAACTAAAAAGTGTATAATTTTTAAGAAGTTATGTATATGCAATTTCTCGTTGGTGGCCGGGTAGTAATGCATTTCCGTATGGGTGTCGTGGGAGTCTGAAGTTTCGACACTATGAAGAATGGGCGAATTGACACTGTGTGGGTAAACCACGACGAAGTGTGTAGTGTTTATGTGTGTGTGTGTGTGTGTGTGCGCGCGCGCGCGCGAGCATTTTCGCTTGTGTAAGCGTGCATATATGTATATGTGAATTTATGAAAAAGTTTGCGTGTGACCGTTCATGCTCGCGTTTCATTATGTCCTTGTGTGTGTGTGTGAGCGCGAGCACTTGTTAGTGGTAATAATCGCATCTCGACCGGAAATTAGAACACATGACCAAAAGGGACCGGAAGTTTAGGAGCGAAAGCTACTTATCCATTCGGCCACGCTGATCTGACAGCATGATTGAATCTTTGTGTGGTATCATTATTGCTCCCAGTTGTTCTGTTGTCTAGCGTCTCCTCTCGTCTCTACATTTTTCCTCTACTTCTGTGAGTGTCGATCAATACGTGTGCATTTATTTCTTGTTCTTCTTCTCTTCTGATCATTTATTCGCTGGATCAACTACGTAGAAGTTTTCCAAATACAGAGAAAGCTACCTTAATAAAGAGAAATTATTAAAATACGGAGATGATATCAAACTACGGAGAATATACTTAGATGCAGAGAAGTTATTGAAAAATAGACTTTAGTTTGTTGCATATCCTTTACATGACGAGCAGTCAACTCCATTATTTTTGTGACTTTCTGGCAAGTTTACGTTAAGTAGTTTGCCATTGCTTTCTGAACGACCGACACTCATACCATTGTATGAAATACCAACGCAAGGCGGGCTGCTGCCATATCGCCCTCACTTGTGTTTCGAACGCATTATGCGGGATTACGATTTGCGCCTGTAACCACATCGCCACAAGGCTGGCTAATACAGAGTAGATATGAACATATCAATTGGCGAACCCTATGTGGTCAGTAAGACAGCTCATAAATACATGTACATGTATTGTTTGGAGCTCATTGAGGTAGTTGAAAGAAGTAGAGACTAGAGGAAGCAATAGACAACATAAAGACTGAAAGCTATAGCTACCCCACCGATTTTTGACCCTGTCACCTCCAAATGACGACAGCGCCTCGCTGCTGGAACAAATGTACTTCGACGCATGACCAACTAGACACCCCTTTAAAAAGTTCTTATGAGCTGTCTATGAAAATACAGAGAAGCTATCGAAATACAGAGAAGTCATAAGAATACAGAGAAACAATCAAAGTGCAGAGACTTTATCACACTACAGGGAAGTTGTAAAATTAGCGATATTTAAAATACGGAGAAGATATCAAAATACAGAGAAGATATCAAAATACAGAGAAACAATCAAATTACAGAGAAAATATCTAAATACAGAGAAGCTATCAAACCGCAAAACAACTGTTATATGTGGCGCGGCCACACATTCAAGACTAATTGCCGAATTTCCTCTACAACCTAATGTGGACATGGAATGATACTCGTCGACATCGTCAACTTCTGTGCAGACTGACGTAGGCGAGCATTCTTCTCCACGTCATGCGTTCCCCCCCCCCCCCCCCCCAAACAGCATGTAACAACTCTTGCGCTGGCACCTTTCCGTGCGATAACAAAAGATTTTTAAGAATCTTCTTTATTGTTTTCTCCAGTCTCTCTTTCCATAAATCTTTCTCGTTATCACATTTTACAGTTTTTCTCTTCTAATAATACAATAACGAAAATGATTACAGTCTCTTTTTGGTGTTTGTGATAAATTATATTTGTGTCTTAGCCTCTTTCAAAACAACTACTTGTAGATTAATCATTTCGGATGCCCAAGGAATGTTTAGCATTCTTCTAAAAAAACATATGTGACGCGTCAGTGGGTTTTCATTTGATTGTTTACTACTTTCTTTTCCTCTGAAGTAAACTAGGCAGGTCGAGAGAGGGATCATGTTGCATGAGCAACTCATGGTCTCTGCAATGCAGCTCAGGCTTTGTGCTATGGAGAGGTATAACTCTACACCTGGTCTTACCACCACGTGTTGTAATTATTATGCCTTTTTAGAAGCACAATGTAACAAACTATCGTCTGTCAAGACAAGGTGCCAGTGAATTTACTACTTGTCCGAGATGCACAGCCATTCGGAGGAA
>OY992883.1:34351774-34356774 GCA_963921405.1 Cepaea hortensis | reverse complement strand
TCTCCTACTGCCCCACTAAGTTGTTACAATATACGACGTAACTCACTTAGTAACTGGCACCTTGCCGTCTTGACAGGTTATAGTTTGTTACATTGTGCTTCAAAAAAAGCTTATTCTCGTTCCTAATTATACCCCTCCATAGCACAAATTGTAGAGACCTTGTGTTGTAATAATATACGAGGTATGAATCTCGAAATTGGCGAGTTGGTCCATACACTACTTCAGCTCTGGGATAATTCTCTTTGTTTATTGGTATCGCTAACTCTGTGTAACTTATTTAACGTGTATTTTCATGTATGTATCATCTCTGTGGCGAAGGTGTTACGAATGTAATTCGCAATCCCGCAAACCACGTTCTAAACACAGCTGCGGGCGATTTGAAAGCAGACCACCTTGCGTTGGTTTCCATACAATGGTATGAGTTCTGGTCGTTCAGAAAGCAATGGCAAACTGCTGAACGTAAACTTGCCCAGGAATCACAAACAGCCAAAACATGCTGGGATTGACTGCTACGTCCAGTAATGGATACGCAACTTTCAAGAAGAAGATCATCATCACGTAAAAGGCACTTTGCAGAACGTCGCTCTCATCACGGCCCACTGAAAAGTGTCTCGATCCTTGCCAGTTCCTCTGCCTCATGTACCCTCATACTCCAGGAGTCTGCAATATCCCGTCCATCTTTGCACTGGACGACCCCTGCCTCTTCTCCCAGTAGCCACAACTTCCATCACTGTCCTCTCCAAGCCATAATCTGGCAAAGTACTTTTCTTTCCGAGACATATTGCTTCTTGTGGGCCTGTATTATTCGATTGTACTTGTGTATGGATGGGAAACGTGGACAATGAGCATACAAGCTGACAAATATCTAATGACAGTAGAAATGTGGTTTCCGGGGGAAATGCAAAGAATACCAATGAGCGGGTCCTGCAAGAAACAAATGAAAGCTGTAAACTGACTAGAGAAATTAGTCGTAGAGTGTCAAGATATTTAAGCACATGTTGAGAAAAATACAAACTGGAGAACTCGATAGCAACTGGCAAGATTGAGGGGGCAAGAACAAGAACAAACCCATGCAGTAAATATCTAGATGGCCTGGCAACATTGCTTAATAGAGACTATAACACAGAGCTGATCTACGACTCTGGTGATCGTGTGAAATGGCGAAACATGTCGCCCACGATTATCGACATGGCACATGATGATGATGATGATGACCTGATGTTCAGATCTTGTAGAATGTCATTATTGTTCTTGTTGTTGTCTTGTTGTGTTGCGGTATGTGAATGTGAATGCTTCCCTACTTTACCTTCTCTCACAAACATGTTATTTTGTGGCTGTCACAAACAGATATTACATTAACTCAACCTGCCACAGGCAGATATTATATAAACTCACTCTGCCACAGACAGATCTTACATTAACTCAACATGCCACAGGCAGATATTACATTAACTCAACCTGAAACAGACAGATATTACATTAACTCCACCTGCCACAGGCAGATATTACATTAACTCAACCTGTCATAGACAGATATTACATTAACTCCACCTGCCACAGACAGATATTACATTAACTCAACCTGACATAGACATGTGATAGCGCCAGACCAACGAATTTTGGTTTGGTCTATCTCGAGTTAAAAACCTGGCCACGCCGGAAACGCCACTTGAAACAAAGACCCGAGGCCATTTTCCTTGTAGCAGCCAGCTCGGTGTGCAAAGGCAGGTGCTGGGGCCCTGTGTAGTTTGTGGCCAGCCCGCCTTGAGACGAGATATGTGGGGTTTCCCATCTGTTCATCAGTGAACAACATATTATTTGTTAAATCGCAGCACACGCCAGTTTACCAACTTGAAAGTGTTTACATGGAACAGGCGTGGGTGAAAATAATTGCTAGTTAGGTGAGCTTGTAGGAACAAAGAAATATAAATAGATAATGTAGATGAGTATTACTAAAGTGAGCTGTTCTACAGATCAATGTAACGTCCCTGAGGTTTTAGGAATATAACATTTAATTCATAGAGATGTCAGCAATCAGACAATGGTGATGTGAAATATGTAGAATAGGTCATTGATGGTGGTTAAGTATCATAGAGACTGATGTCATGTCATGCCAGCCATGCTGGCACAAGATTATTTTGTTGGGAATTATTTTACATGGTTATCCTATGGCTTTAATGTGTTACTGGCTAAATAGATATGTGGGAGATTCACCAAAATATACAATGTGTGGGGTCATAAATTAGTTTATAGTAAAGACTGAAATAATGCCACATGGTGCCATGCAGGCCATGTTGGCATGGAAGGGAGTAAGTGCTTGTGAGGTTGCTAGAAATGAAGGTTACTTAACAACAGAGTGGTGAGAATCATATGTGTATGTGTATACAGCAGCAAGATATGTTTACAGGATTATTCTGTGATTATGGTGAGCATCACATTGGATGTTTGGTCAAGTGTTGGGTATGAACACTCCAAAACAGGGGGAAATAACCATAATATATGTGTAATATTTATAACATGTGTAAAGCAGGGAAGGGTACTTACATGTTATATGTGGCAATGATGGGTTAATGGTTAATATATGTAGTTAGGCCACATAAATAGTAATTGGGGAGAAATGAATACATTGATGCTATGTACTTTTAGTAGGTACACAGTTAACTAGAATAGCCTGAATGAATCACTTCAGTGCCCTTTAATGTTTATACACAATTTGGCAGTTCAACAATATTCAACATAGTACAGGAATTGGGTGTTCAGCAGTAAGTGAAGTCTTTCATCACATCTGTTACCAGAATGCAGTAATGTTTGTGTAGGTGTATCAAGTTGTTGATGGAATCAGTGACTGAGATTCTGTCCTAAGTTAAGCATGGCGGTTGTCGCACGGTGGAGATGATGTGATTTAGTACTGCGTACCACCCTTCGCAGAGATATTAATATGTATTTGTCGTGTGACATGAAGCGTAAGATGGCAAAATTTATAACCGGTGTATCATAGGAAGAATGGTGGGGAACAGAGCGCACAACTGTACATTTGCTGTCCACTCACAAATAATATTACACTGATTGTGTTGGGCCTTGAATAACACTTATTGGTCATTAGTGTGTAATAATGACATAATATATATAGTACACTGTTTATTATATTAGTACTAATGTTCTGTATCTTGCCATGGACATTGTTGTGCTTGGATCCTGTCTCATATGAATGAGGCACTCTGGCCACTATTTGGTGTACTTTCACTTAGTAGTATTGTGTGTTTATTTTATGAGCTTTCTTAGGGGCCTCAGAGGGTGCCTCAATTGAGTTCCTGTGTAATAAATGTTTATCTTTATCTTTAACTTTCTGTGAATGTTGTGATTCTTCTATGTGTAAGGTTACATTGTCACATTCTACAAATAAGGTGATTCCACATTGTATGTATGTCTGTTGCTTTTCATAGTTAGACATGTTTTGCTTGCTGGTTGTTAGTTTGTAATGCTAATCAGATGCTGTAACTTGCACAGTATCATATTAGTGCTGGTATTCTTCATGCAAACTTGGGGGCATTGTTGGGGTAGTTGTCCAGTGAAGTACCTATGTTGAGGCAACTGAATGTCTGATGGTGGCGGAGTCCATAATGTTGTGTATTGTTGTATCGGTGTAAAGCGTACTGTCAGATGTGGAGCACAGGAGTACAACCTGTCAATATATGTTTTATATTAGGGAAAAGAGTACAGTGTGTTAGAAAAACAGTTGCCGTTGTGCGTAACAGTAGGCAGAGAGTTGTAGAGCATTAGACTAAAGATATAATAGGTGATTGGGTGGTGTTCTATGAACATGTGGTCTATAGGGAATACTGTGTTACCGGTGACTTGGTACAAATTAATGTACAAAATACTCTGTAAGGTGTGGACAGGGAACTGATTATGGGTTCCTTGGTAAATGTAGCTATTTTGGTAGGTAGGGAAGGTAACCCAATTTGTCAGCACACAGATGTCATTCTGGTGTGTGTTAACTGAATCAGTGTTGAGATGTTGTGATTGCTTGCAGTGTCTGATGTTTGTTAGCCAAATCAGTGTCGAGATGTTGCATTTGCTTGTGATGTCTGGGGTAAGTGAATGTTGAGCTGTAGGGGAAGGTGGAGCAGATTGAGATTGTTGCATTAGAAGGTGCTTCGTCCTAACAATATCAAGTGTAATCTCATGACAGCAGTGGCACAACTAGAGAAGACAATAAAGTGGGTGATCTGATGATGCAACATTGATTATTTTATTTAACAATTAGAGATGCAGTCATCTTGAAGAAGGAGGTAGCAAAGAATGACCATGACAGACATCAAGGGTTACCTCAGAATAGCAAAATGGATAATTAGATGTGGGGCAGTTATGATCTATGAGTTAATTCAAATGTTATATTGCATGTGCTCATTGCTTCATGTGTTTAATATGTTGTCTTTACCATGATAATCATAGATTGTGTTTTCCATTGTTACAGGAGCAGCTGACTAGTTAGTGTCAGCAAGCCTGGGTTCTTGGTGGGATAGTAAATTGTGTCACAACTCTTGTTTATGTCGCGTCTTGGGGTTTATGTTGTGTAACCTATGTTTTTGTAGTGCCTTATTGTCTGTGCAGTGTTGCTTGTGTCAAAGTTCTTTATAGTGTCAGTCTAACCAGCCATTGTTTGGAACACCTGGGTTGTGGTACTTGGTGTACCCTGTTGTCTTAAGTGCTGCTGATTGGTTAGGGGTTACCCACTGTGGTGATTTGATATATACAGTTGTCTATTGTATCTGTTATTGACATGCAATGTGCTGTTAGAAGAAATAAATAAAGAGCTTGTTTATTTGTCCTTGATTTGTTTGTTTAGTCTCTCTTAGTTTTTACAACCACTATTTCTACCACAGTCTAACACCTTAGTTCATTGCTTGGGCTCTAACATGGTGTTTCCTGTGTGAATATCTATAAAATAGTTTCTGCCCCTGTCCGAGATCTCGTACATCTTCTTATCTAATTACTAT
>OY992883.1:34321774-34346774 GCA_963921405.1 Cepaea hortensis | reverse complement strand
GCCGATTGGTCGATACAAAATATGGGTCTAGCACAATACGCCTTAAAGAGGCTAAAACTGGCTCTTTACTCTTTTCAATTTATCGTATTTTTTTTTAAAGTTGCATATCCTTTACAGGACGTTGCAGTCAACACCAGCATTTTACTGCCGTTGTTGATGTCTTTTCAAGTTTTTACGTTCAGTATTTTTCCATTGCTTTCTGAACGACCGGCTCACATTCCAACACGTTAAAACCAACGAGACGCGGTCTTTTATCGTATAATAATAGTGTTATAGGGGTCAGTGGTTGTGTTTAAACTTTCTGTGCGCTGACGGCGGAGAAGCGGGTTCATTCCACACAAGGGTGTAGACTCAAACGTTGCTCTCTCATCCAGGAAGCAATGGCAAATTAGTTAGTTAGTTAGTCTTTCCTCTTGAGCCTAAGGCGGCGCATAGAGCAGAAGTCATGGCTCTCCATGTCCGGTGGTTCGCTGCTACCTGTTGTAGATCTTGGATGTTCACTTGGCCATTGAATTGCTTGCTTGCTTGTGTTCGTTGGCTTGAGCTCCAACGCGAAGTCCTGTATGTTGGATGAAGTCATCCTGTTGTCCAACATCAATGTGATGTCATACAGGACCTGAGGTTTGCGTGAGTATCCGTTGTCCCATGTCTGGCTTATCTGTGTGCAGACTGGTGGTTCCTCGCTGTACAGGCAGACACTCTCCGACTTCGGAGGAATCGGCGATCCTACTGACATTAGCCAGGACCCCGAAGGGACCTGTTGCCCAGGACACTCGACGAGGACGCGTCAATAGGTCTTGGCCAGTATATAACCCGGCCCTGGTGCCTTGGAAACACCTCTGCGTCCCGGCCATTGAATGAGCCTTCTCTGATGATGGTTCTACGCAGGGTCTCTCTTGTTCTTCCGCGTTTTCTTTTCCCTACTGGTGACCATAAGAGGGCTTGGTTGCGGAGTCTTGTCTTGTCCATTCTGAGTACATGGCCGATGTAGTTCCAACGGCGTTTTCTTATAAAATTGGATACAATATCTTGCTTAGTCTCTTGTCTTATTGGCGTATTGGTTCTGAAATCTGTCCAGTGGAGGTTTAGAATTCTTCTAAGACATTTGTTCTCAAAATTGTCTAATTTTTTTTATCTAAAGCTACCGTTGATTTCCAACTCTCACATCCATACGCTAGCACTGGAATCACACAAGAGTTGAAGATTTTAAGTTTCGTATGTTTGCTTTGACTTCCAGATGTTTGACTGTTAATTGAAGGCACCAGATGCCAGTGCGATTCTAGATAATATTTCTGGCGTTGAGTCTCCTGTGGATGTCATTTTGCTTCCTAGGTATGTGAAGCTGTTGACCTTTTCCAGAACATGGTTGTTTAATTTGGTGTCGTCTGAACTGTTCGTAAAATCAATAATTTTTGTTTTTGCTGTGTTAATTTGGAGACCAATTTGTCCTGAAAAATGTTGGAGATGTTTTATTTTCTCATGGGCGCCCCTATTTGTGTTGTTTGTGCATTTGCGCATAACCCAATCGATAGATATTCCAAAGATCATCGGTGACAAGACACAACCCGGTTTCACTCCCGTTTCCACTGAGAACCAGTCAGAGTTGCCTGATTCTGTTCTCACGCAGCAACGTGTCTATTTGTAGAAAGATTTTATGATGTTGATATATTTGGTAGGGAAACCATAGATGTTAAGTAGATTCCAAAGTGAAGGACCGTGGATACTGTCGAAGGCTTTTTAAAAGTCGACAAAGCTTGTGATTAATTTCGACTGAAATTCTAGTCTTCAATGATTATTCTAAGGACGAAAATGTGGTCTATACATGACCGTTTTGGTCTGAAGCCAGCTTGTTCTTCTCTGAGCCTTTCATCTTTAGACTTTTTCAATCTCTCAAGTAACATGCTACAAAAAAGTTTTCCTGGTACTGACAGTAGGGTGAAACCACGCCAGTTATTGCAATCAGACGTGTCACCCTTTTTTTTTTTTTTTTGGCAGATTGAAAATTACACCATCCTTCCACTGTTGTGGTGGGGATTCGTTTTGCCAGATTTCATTGATCAGCTGTAACAAACGTTGTAAGATATTCTCATCTGCTGCTTTGGGCATTTCTCCTGAGATGTCGTCTTCACCAACAGCTTTGTTGTTCTTTAATTTTTTAATGGCTGCTTTAATCTCTTCCATGGTGAATGACTCACAGGAGGCATCTAGTGGTGGCATGGTGATTTCTCCATCCAGGTTGGGAACACTATAAGACTGCGGTCTATTTAATATTTCTTTGAAATGCTCTGCCCATCGTTGCTTTCGGTGGTCATCAGATAACAGTAGTTTACCTTGTTTGTCTTTGATGCGTTTGTTTGGTGTAGGTGAGTGATTGCATAGTTGTTTCATGATGTGGAATACGGCTTTGTTGTTTCCAGTTTTGGCAGCTGATTCGGCATCGCCGGCCAAGCTGTGTATAAAGTGTATAAAAATGGCAAATTACTGAACGCAAAATCACCTGGAAAATCACAAACAACCTACAGGAGCTAGAAGTGGCTGCAACGGTCTGCAAAGGGCAAGTAATGTGTAATAGAGATATATTATACACTCAAGTTAGGATTGTTAGTGATTTGAAGCTAGGGCAAGTAATTGTAATAGAGATATATTATACACTCAAGTTAGGGTTGTTAGTGACTTGAAGCTAGGACAAGTAATTTGTAATAGCGATTTATTATAAACTCAAGTTAGGGCAGTTATCAATTTGTAGCTAAGACAAGTAATTTGTAATAGCGATATATTATAACCTCAAATTAGGAATGTTAGTAATTTGTAGCTAGGGCAAGTAATTTTTAATAATGATATATTATAAACTCAAATTAGGGGTTTTAGTCATTTGTAACTAGGACGCAGCACTTGCCGAACTTTCCGTGATACCACCCTAATGTAAGTGGCATCCTCATAAACTACCTTAACGACGTTTAGCGACGTTCTCGGTTGCAGATGTAGGTCAGAAATGTCCATTTCCCACGCCAGATGGAAATGTACACTTGTGTGCGTATCTTAGTTTGAAGATGCAGGCAGAGAGGCACGCACATTTCTCTTATGCTGATATCACCCACAGGTCAGGCTAGGCTGGTGATGAAAATTCTAAAGTATTAGATTAGATGAGGAAAGGAACCTTGCTAGTAATTTAGTAGCCCGACGGCGTCGTGGGTGAGAGGTTATGGCGTGTGCCTCAGGCTACAGAAATACAGCATGTCATGCCAGCATAGGACTGAAAATGTATCCAAGGATCATTGGTATATAATAATAGCCCCATGATCTCTTGGGGAGTGAGATCTGATACCTAGCTTTCTCGAATAAGGACGAAAAACAAGAGGTCAGCTAGACGGTCCTAAAAATGTGTCTTCATTAATTAGTCTGTTGTTCACCTAAACCTACAACTGTGGAATACAGCCATCCACGGATTATTTCGACGATATTGTTTTGTATGTATCGCTGGTGTTCCAAAGATTGTGTCCATTCTATTCCGTAGATTGTGGCTACAGTGTTTCAAAGATTGTGTCGACTGTGTTTCAAAGATTGTGTCGACTGTGTACCATAGACTGTGTATATTGTGTTCCATAGATTGTGTCGACTATCTTACGTAGTTTATGTCGACTTTGTTTAAAGACTGTGTCCACTATGTTCCATAGATTGTGTCCACTGTGTTTCATCGATTGTGTCTACAGTGCTTCATGGATTGTGTCTACAGTGTTTTAACGATTGTGTCGACAGTTTTCCATAAATAGTATCGACTGTGTTCCGTAGATTGTGTCGACTTTGTTTCATACATTGTGTCCATTGTGTATCATAGATTGTGTCAACTTTGTTCCATACATTGTGTCCATTGTGTATCATAGATTGTGTCGACTTTGTTCCATACATTGTGTCCATTGTGTATCATAGATTGTGTCGACTTTGTTCCATACATTGTGTCCATTGCGTATCATAGATTGTGTCGACTTTGTTCCATACATTGTGTCCATTGTGTATCATAGATTGTGTCGACTTTGTTACATACATTGTGTCCATTGTGTATCATAGATTGTGTCGACTTTGTTCCATACATTGTGTCCATTGCGTATCATAGATTGTGTCGACTGTGTTCAGTAGATTGTGTCGACTGTGAGTGTTATGTACAACATGTACATTCATTGCTCATGGTCTCCCTATCTCACAGTCACCATCACCCACGCCAGCCACTCAGTAGTTCCTACAATCCATGCAGTAACGTTATAACAAGACTTTCCGCTTATGTAAGATAACTGTAATTCCCACACAGATACTATTGTTGGGGTTTAATGTGTTAGGTCTCCACATATCCTAGGCCACGGAATTATGAAGTAGCATTTCCCGTCCCCATTCCTCTATAACTTTGCAAACTTAGCATAAATACACACACTCTCTGTCTGTCTGCTTGTTTCTTCGTTCGCTGTTTTTGTCTGTCCTGTTTTTTTTTCCCCCTTTCTTTTCTTCTATCTTTCTGAAGTGTTATAGCTGAAGCCCATCGACCCTCACAAGTCAACAACAACAACAAAACCTGAAGCGACATGACTCAAGTCCAACCCTCTCAGAGATGGTTGTCAAGTGGTACTTGTGGCAGGGCAGCATCCTGGTATGCCACAATGTTTACTGTTATGACCTCAATCTCACGGACGTCTCTTAAGAGATCCGCCAGTTGTCTTGCCTAAGTCCGCTTGACATTTACAGCCCTCTAGAAGATCTCAGAATTGTTCCTGTAACGTTTATTGCCCTGACCTCTGGTTGAATGGGACCCTCGGTAGCGCAGTGGTTAGCATGCTTGCCTTCCGGCCCCGTAGTAAAATGTTCAAATATCCTTCCAGGTGGGGATTTTCTTTTATTTAACCTGCCCCCTCCCCCCTCCTGGGTCGACTAAGTCTAGAATTGGTACCAGAAAATGTTGTAGGAAGTAAAAGCGACGAGCGTGACCACATCACCCCTCGGCTGCCGATAAGTCTGTAGAAGAATGAGACTAGCATAATTGTCACGAATTGGCCGCCTTAACATCCCAGAATATTTTTCTCGGTCTCCAAATTTGAGAGGCCAAATTGAGAAAGAATGAATTAATCACACTACTCCAAAATTATCTAGTCGTGAGGTAAGATTATTCACAAAAAGCCTCTAGCCATGACGTAAGCTTGCAGATGGCAAGTAAAATGGCAACTAGATAATTAGTATACACCTTGGGAAACTGCTGACCCAGACATGCTGAATCAACAATGAAGGGGCCATGGACTGTGTAATTAAAACTGACCAGGCATGACACCTGATAAGCACAGGTAGGAAATCGCCAGGTGTGAACAACATTGACAGAGGGAGAGATAATAGCCCCAGGGCTGTAAACTAAGCCCCGCCCACTCTGACTGGCAGACTCAGGGAGGTGTGAACCAGGTCTGATAAGACAATTACCACTGTAGACTGTACCAGACAGAGAGGAGCAAGGTGTGATGGCCAGGTTGCGGGGATAATTGCAATTACCGTCAGCGGGAGATAAGAAGAATTTATGACGGGAATGCCAAAGAGATAATAGTGTCTCAGACACTGTCTGCTTGACTCAGCTTAAATAAGGGTCCCTAGCCTAGTTTAGGTTAGATTAAGTTTGACTTCAGAACAGGTGAGAAGAGAGAGTAAATGTAGATTTCTTAGTAACTAAGTATTTTAGGTGTATGTACTGAATTCCAGTCTATATCTGATCTAGGTTATTGCAAGAACTATCATTGTCATAGATTACTTGAGTGTTCTTTCTAAGTTCTGCGTTCAATATCATATTGCTTTAAAGTGTTATTCTTCTGAGAAAATAGAGCCTTATGTGAGACAGATCTTGTCTGGGTAGACTTTTAGGTGTCTTGGTAGATGCTTGTCATTTCTTTGTACACTATCCTAGTTGCTTTTTGGTGTGTGCATTTGTTGTACAGAATATAGTCGACTGACTATTTCTTTAATTCTTACAACAGCAGTAACTAACTAGTGCATTATGCTATGATGTTAAAGTATCATAATATGTCTAGTTTAATCAATATGTTTATGTGTATTGGATGTTTGATAAATTGATTTGTCATATGCAAGCCTACCAATATGAAGTGTTATATTATGGTGTGCGCATTGGCACACTAACCATCGATTGCATTTGTAGCAGAGGTGTAATGGTACAGACATTACCCACAAGTGTTATGGGGTATATGGTGCTAAACCTTTTTCATCGTATGGTGGAGGGTAGTTCACGGAACCCTGGCACAGCTACTGGTCACGGCTTGTAAGCCCGAATGACCCGGCATTGTTATAATACACTTACCGACCCTGTGAGCTGCTAAACTAACTTTGGACAGAGCGGCTGTACGACACAGAATTTCTGTATTAGCGACATGGACATGGGGCGGCAGAAATGTAATCATCACAGGCGTGTGAGACAATTGAAAAGCCCGTCCCAGACTAAAGACAGTAGGGAGAAGGAGGATGGTGAACACAGTCGAGCTGGAAGATAAACTTGGCCAGACTGGTCATTGTATATGTTTGTGTTATGATATGTTTTAATTAGGATTGCGCTGATGTAGAACTGATATAACACATTCTTGACTTTCTTTCAAGCTCTCACAAGGAGCCCTATGTTATAGATCTCAAGACTAGAGACTACTGACTAGGAGTGTCAGGACTGACAGGATCGTTAGAATACCGGCAAGCTGTTTCTTTTGTTGTCTACTGGAGAGTGGGGATCTGGACCACAGATCCAGATAGATGGAGTAACAAGTAAAGTTACGTAATGTTTCTCATCACAATATGTATATGATTTCATCATCCTCATATTGACAATCATCCTATGTCTATTGTTATGATTAGCAAATAAATGTTGTAGTATTGTAACTCATAGTTCTGTCATTATATTTTTTTCCAATTGTGCATACGTATTGTTGTGTACATTGGTGGGGGTTCACTTACACACCAAGGAAAGGAGCAGTCAGGGAGAAAACCTGTACTGAGATAGTCGTCTATACTAATATATTTAGACTTAAAACATCTATCTTAAGCTAACCTTCTCTTTCCTATACCTTGGCGAATATTCAGCTCAGTTCATTTCAATTTTGTAACGAGCCACTTAGAGCTGTACGTTGGATATTCAGGGCTTAATCTGTAGTTCAGCCATATAGATTTTGTCCCTAGTCAGTTTCTGACTATTTAGGGTTGCTCGCCAGTGAATAAATATTTACATCTAGCCGGTGGGGCATCCCGACTTATGACAGATTGGGGGCTCGTCCGGGATTTAATTTTAACCCAATCTGACAGATTGGGGCTTCTCGTACGGTATTTGAATTCGGACTTCTCGCTTTCAATAGACTCCGGTACTAGACCCTAGACATACGATTTTAAAAGTTAACTCTTGTAATCTTCAATCATCAAAATAGACTATCATCAGATGTAGCTAATTTTAGTTGAGGAAGTTACAGAGTAGAGATATAACTTTTCAAAAGTATATAACAGATAAGAACTTATGAGAAAACTACCTCATCTATCATTTATTGATAAGTATTTTAATTCTTATCATTTAGTGTATCATTCATCATTTAATGATAACTGATCACTTTAATCATAATTACATTGATGTGTTTGATGATTTAACTGCTTGATTGATTTGCCATTTTATGCTTACTTATGCCATTTTAATTATGACATGTATGCAGTGCATTTTAATATTTATTTAGGTAAATATTACTGATTACTGTGTAGTATATCTCTCACACTTACTTCACTGCGGTCGCCAGAAACTACTTGAATATTACTTTCAGTTGTCTTTCACTGCTGAGGATAAACTCTACACATTGGTTTAGGTTCTGCTGTCATTGGTTCACTCTTGTCTTTCTAGCTTAGCTCTAAATTTGATAGATACATAAGAGCTTACCATTTAGCCATTAGCAAATATGGACTCACCTTCCCAGGATCTAGATTATCTGAAGGCGCGAACAGATTACTTAGAGTCCACGAGAAGGTTAGGCATAATAGAGGGCTTAACAGGAGAACAACTAGAAATATACATCAGAGATGAGATGAAAGAGTGGGACATGGCGGAGGAACAGATGAATAAAACAATTGATGAGTTATTTGAAGCAAAAGAGCGTAGCAAAACTGAAGAAGCAGAGATTAATATAAAGCATATGGAAGTAGTCAATGCAGAGAAGCTAACCTTTCTAGCGGAACATAAGGTAGGAGATATGGATGTTCACCCAACCAGGAAGGAAGGGACATCTTTGCCAACCACCGCGGAATCAGAGTTAGTGGACCGGGAACTACAAGTTCTCATTCGACCCAGTCCTAAACGGAAAAGAGGGAAGAAGAAACGTGCCCAGGGCATTTCAAGCAGTCACAAACGTGATAACTGTTTGCACCACGGAAATTGTGGTTTAACTGTACAGGACCTTCAGGAAAACCACTTGACTTCTATGAGAAATGAATCTCGAGAGAAAGAGGAACTGAAGACAACCTTTAATGAGGTCGCAGGCGGAGACCTAGCCGATTCTCACATTCCCTTCTGTTCACAGAATCATGAAGTGGAATTACATCTGACTGAAATAGGGAGGATGGAAGTAACGGAATCCCAGGTGAATTTCATTACTGCAGCGCGGGAAGAATCACTAATTATCAGTTCAGATAATTTAACTGGTCCGCCAGTACAAGACTCCCAGGAATCTCATTTTACTTCAACGAGAGGTGAAACTCAAGAGGAAGATGACCTGAGGACATCTTTTAAGGAGGTCGGAGATCGAAAGGTAACCGACTTTATTATTCCCTTCAGCTCAGGAGAGGATGAAGTGGGATTAAATTTGACTGACAGAGGGAGTAAGGATGACCCGGAACCCCTTGTGATCTTTGAGGCTGCAGCTCAGGACAAGACACTAGATCTCAGTTCAAATCATTTACCTAGTGTGATGGATTGCTTAGACAGCCCACCACAGGATGTACCGCAACTGGACTTAGCCCATGAAAGCAGGGCCAGAGAGGAACATCCAGACCAGGAAACATTTCCAGTTGTTATCTCACAGTATACCAGTTCGGAGACTCAGGGAATTGTCATGAGCCAGAATATGGACTCTGATATTGTGCAGACAACATTGTCTGTAGTTGCTAAAGAAGAAAATTCTTTGCACAAGATGGAGGAAGAAACGCCTATCATCTCATTAGCTGAAGTTATCAGGGAATTCCAGCAACAGGAACCTGAAGTAACAGAAGTCAAGAGTGGTTTGGAATCAACACGCTTAGGACTCAATCTACCCTTCAGTCAGGTCGATTTGATAGGAGTAGATCAGCTATTTGTGGATACTTTATTCAAAAGTAACACCACTTTATCGCCCTGGAGTAACTATGTTATTTCTCAAGGCAGGACAACTTGGCACACTAAATTTCCAATTTCTAGCACGGTTTTCACACGAAACTCTAATGCAGAGAAACTCAGCCCATTAACTGATTATCAGGGGAAGAAACCGCAACACCGAGGAGGGAAGATTGTTACGCCCGACTTTGAAGGAGGAAAGCGCCAGTTGAATTTATATCATGGGACCATGATGTGTAACATTATTCCTTTTAAAAGGAAGATATTGATAGATCTGTTAAGAATCTATAAAGGACGGAGGAAAATCACGGAGACAAGCTTTGCTGTGGCCAGCTTATGCAAGACCTCACTACGGGTACATCCTCGGCTGAAAGGAGTAAATCACGTGAGTGAATGGTGCAAAACAATTGCTGCCCAGAGGCGTAGAAGAATCCCGTTGATTGTGATCTTTCCCAGAGGGGTAAAATTACAACCTGACAATTACCGGATTTTACCAAGCTATTGCATGGAATCCCGGCCTAAAACCAGGTACAAGGATCTATCCAGTGTATCTTTGGGTTATGGAAATGGGACGTCTTTATGCAGGACAACCCATTGCCACAAGGAATATTGGAAACCTTTAGGCAGATACAGAACGGAGAGTGCTTAGGCATTATTCTGGGATGTACGGCGTGCTTTGACAAAAGATTTCTGGCAGAAACTTTTTTTTAAGGGGAAAGCTCTGTCACGAATTGGCCGCCTTAACATCCCAGAATATTTTTCTCGGTCTCCAAATTTGAGAGGCCAAATTGAGAAAGAATGAATTAATCACACTACTCCAAAATTATCTAGTCGTGAGGTAAGATTATTCACAAAAAGCCTCTAGCCATGACGTAAGCTTGCAGATGGCAAGTAAAATGGCAACTAGATAATTAGTATACACCTTGGGAAACTGCTGACCCAGACATGCTGAATCAACAATGAAGGGGCCATGGACTGTGTAATTAAAACTGACCAGGCATGACACCTGATAAGCACAGGTAGGAAATCGCCAGGTGTGAACAACATTGACAGAGGGAGAGATAATAGCCCCAGGGCTGTAAACTAAGCCCCGCCCACTCTGACTGGCAGACTCAGGGAGGTGTGAACCAGGTCTGATAAGACAATTACCACTGTAGACTGTACCAGACAGAGAGGAGCAAGGTGTGATGGCCAGGTTGCGGGGATAATTGCAATTACCGTCAGCGGGAGATAAGAAGAATTTATGACGGGAATGCCAAAGAGATAATAGTGTCTCAGACACTGTCTGCTTGACTCAGCTTAAATAAGGGTCCCTAGCCTAGTTTAGGTTAGATTAAGTTTGACTTCAGAACAGGTGAGAAGAGAGAGTAAATGTAGATTTCTTAGTAACTAAGTATTTTAGGTGTATGTACTGAATTCCAGTCTATATCTGATCTAGGTTATTGCAAGAACTATCATTGTCATAGATTACTTGAGTGTTCTTTCTAAGTTCTGCGTTCAATATCATATTGCTTTAAAGTGTTATTCTTCTGAGAAAATAGAGCCTTATGTGAGACAGATCTTGTCTGGGTAGACTTTTAGGTGTCTTGGTAGATGCTTGTCATTTCTTTGTACACTATCCTAGTTGCTTTTTGGTGTGTGCATTTGTTGTACAGAATATAGTCGACTGACTATTTCTTTAATTCTTACAACAGCAGTAACTAACTAGTGCATTATGCTATGATGTTAAAGTATCATAATATGTCTAGTTTAATCAATATGTTTATGTGTATTGGATGTTTGATAAATTGATTTGTCATATGCAAGCCTACCAATATGAAGTGTTATATTATGGTGTGCGCATTGGCACACTAACCATCGATTGCATTTGTAGCAGAGGTGTAATGGTACAGACATTACCCACAAGTGTTATGGGGTATATGGTGCTAAACCTTTTTCATCGTATGGTGGAGGGTAGTTCACGGAACCCTGGCACAGCTACTGGTCACGGCTTGTAAGCCCGAATGACCCGGCATTGTTATAATACACTTACCGACCCTGTGAGCTGCTAAACTAACTTTGGACAGAGCGGCTGTACGACACAGAATTTCTGTATTAGCGACATGGACATGGGGCGGCAGAAATGTAATCATCACAGGCGTGTGAGACAATTGAAAAGCCCGTCCCAGACTAAAGACAGTAGGGAGAAGGAGGATGGTGAACACAGTCGAGCTGGAAGATAAACTTGGCCAGACTGGTCATTGTATATGTTTGTGTTATGATATGTTTTAATTAGGATTGCGCTGATGTAGAACTGATATAACACATTCTTGACTTTCTTTCAAGCTCTCACAAGGAGCCCTATGTTATAGATCTCAAGACTAGAGACTACTGACTAGGAGTGTCAGGACTGACAGGATCGTTAGAATACCGGCAAGCTGTTTCTTTTGTTGTCTACTGGAGAGTGGGGATCTGGACCACAGATCCAGATAGATGGAGTAACAAGTAAAGTTACGTAATGTTTCTCATCACAATATGTATATGATTTCATCATCCTCATATTGACAATCATCCTATGTCTATTGTTATGATTAGCAAATAAATGTTGTAGTATTGTAACTCATAGTTCTGTCATTATATTTTTTTCCAATTGTGCATACGTATTGTTGTGTACATTGGTGGGGGTTCACTTACACACCAAGGAAAGGAGCAGTCAGGGAGAAAACCTGTACTGAGATAGTCGTCTATACTAATATATTTAGACTTAAAACATCTATCTTAAGCTAACCTTCTCTTTCCTATACCTTGGCGAATATTCAGCTCAGTTCATTTCAATTTTGTAACGAGCCACTTAGAGCTGTACGTTGGATATTCAGGGCTTAATCTGTAGTTCAGCCATATAGATTTTGTCCCTAGTCAGTTTCTGACTATTTAGGGTTGCTCGCCAGTGAATAAATATTTACATCTAGCCGGTGGGGCATCCCGACTTATGACAATAATATATCAATAATGCTTAGAACCACACCTCTATATTTGACCAACGCTCAGAACCACACCTCTATATTTGACCTATGCTTAGAACCACACCTCTATATTTGACCAACGCTTAGAACCACACCTCTATCAATCAATCATGTGGCATGCCGGAAAGCGTGGGTGGTCATGACTCGCCATTTCACTCGATCACCAGTGTCGTGGATCAGCTCTATATTTGACCAATATTTAGAACCACTCCTCTACATTTGACCAACGCTTAGAAGCACACATATATATTTGACCAACTCTTAGGACCGCACTTCTATATTTGACCAACGCTTTAACATATACTTCTATATTTGACCAACGCTTAAAATCACACCTCTATATTTGACCTATACGTAGAACCACGCCTCTACATTTGACCAACGCTTAGAACCACACTGCCATATTTGACCAAGGCTTAGAATCACATTTCTATATTTGACCAACGCTAAGAACCACACTTCTATATTTGACCAACACTAAGAACCACACTTCTAAACGCCTGAGATGTCTGTCAATCCTAATTTTCTTCCCGGAATTTCCATTAACTTTGGTGCCCGACCTGTCTGACCCGGAGATTAGCACTCTAGTTGTGTCAGGCAAAGGAATGTTATCGATCGGAAGCACCGATAAATCGACCCCGTCTTCTAATACACAGGAGCCGCGATGGCAGTGGGTAACGCGCTTGTTTTATCAAGACAGTTGTTCTGGTTCAAACCCCGGCAATGATACGGTAATATTTTTGACAACAGTACAGCTGTGAGGTAGAAACCAATCTATACAATGGTAGGGAAATATAAAGGTGGCCTCATAGTAGGTAGATACTGTCGTTTGAGTTTGAAGTGTTAGACCTGCAAATATTCTAGAACATGACATATGAGGTGAGATAGCTAGTTCCCTTCCTCGGCGCCTTTCCTTCTCATGCAGTTCCCAAACACTTCTTTCAACTGTCTGGTACCCATTGTTATGAGACTGGGTCTACTCCAGAAGAGCGCTGGTTTTCATACGATAGTATGCGTGAATGTCGTTCATAAATCAATGGCAAAAAAAAAAAAAAAACTGAATGTAAACTTGCCTGGGAAACAGCCATACAATGCTGGAGTTGACTGCGACATCATGTAAAGGATATCCAAGTAATTTTTTTAAATTATGCTCCAGAGCTGTACTGTTGAGGAAAAATAGTCCTGCCTCTACCGGGGATTAAACACGAACCACTGTCTTGGCAGGCAAGCTCACTATACACTACGCCGCATTGAATGGATAACTGCACATTTTTGGAAGAAATGTTGTCTTCATTAGCCAGGTCTATCTCCACGTGAAACCACACCTATGGAATATGGTTCACGTGGATGAAAGACTAGTTGGTAGTTGTGGGTTCATATGGATGATAAACCTGGTTAATGTAGACACGTTTTTGGGGTGTCTTGTTGGTCATGCCTTGAAGTAGACTTGTTCCTGCAGAGTGGGTCCGTCGTCATTAGGAGGTGACGGGTTCGAATTCCGGCCGGTAACTATAGCTTTCAATTTTTAAGTTGATTAGTTCCTTCTCTGATCACTGCTTCATTCCTCTACTTCTTTAAGCGCCAGTCTCAGTAAGTCGTCACCTAGAATATCACAGCATCTCATACATGCACACACACTCACACACTTACACACGCGTGCGCGCAAACACACACATTTGGCAGTGTAGTGTCTGCCCCATTACTACCGTTACCACACACACACAGACAGACAGACACACACACAGATCTGCGGGGGGTATCTGACCCAATACTACCTTTACCATGCTTACATACAAATGGCAAACTTGATGGGGAAAAGAGCACAAGGCAGACAAAGAGTGTGTGTGTGTGTGTTGTGTGTGTGTCTGTTTGTGTGTGTGTGTGTGTGTGTGTGTGTGTGTGTGTGGGTGGGTGGGTGGGCGTGTGTGTGTGTGGGTGGGTGGGTGGGTGGGCGTGTGTGTGTGTGTACACACCGCACAAATGGAATGAAATGGGCTTTCTTTCTTTCCTCCTTTGACTCTTCTTTTCGACTATTATATGTAGATGACAGTAAATATTTGCATTATTGTACTGTTGGCTTGAATATACTCACACAGCCTTGATCAGTCAAATCAATAATGGCGTTCTATAATCTTCCGGTGCAGAAAACGTCATCAAGATGCGCATATCAATACCCAGACTGGACAGATAGATTAGTCTGAGACAGATAAGGTGACCTGTAACCAGACTGGTGGTGTCTCTAATTTAATTAGCTATTCTGATTTAAATGGGGTCACTTTTTATTGATCTGGAAATGTGGAGTCTGGATAAATTAACAATTGCGTCTTCGGTTTCTCAGGAGGAAATTTCTTTTCTAGCACGGCAAATAAACAGTTTGTTGCACATCCTTTACAGGACATCGCAGTCAACCTCAACATTTTTTCGGCTGTTTGTGATTGCTTGTCAAATTTACGTTCAGTAATTTTCTACTGCTTTCTGAACTTCGTGAACGACCGGCACTCATACCATTAAATGAAAACTACCGCAGGTGGTCTGCTTCCAAATTGCCCGCAGCTGTGTTTCGAATGTGGTATGCAGTATTACGAATTACGACCGTAAGCCCTTTGCCACCCTTTGCCTTTGCCAGAAAGACATCATGTTAATGCTGATCAAAAAGAGTGTCCGTCCGTGAGTCTGACCCTTTCTGTCTGTCTATCCGCTTGCCCACCCACTAATCTATGTAACCTTAATCATCCCCCACATTTCACCGGGATCCTAAAGGGAAGCAAAATCTAGCAACATTGTAACATACCATGCTTGTCGTAAGTGGCGACTAATGAAGGTTGTGTTTAGGGCAGGCTGCGCCATCACGATGAAAAATTCAGCCACACACTCCAACAAAACATCAACAAGTCACATAAAAGGAAAATGAATTAACCAGCCAACAAAGAGGAAAGGAAGCTCTTCTAGAAGAGATATGACACACTGCAGAGAAAACCGCAAGGAGTCCGGGACAGTCATTAAATGTCTTTCATTTAGGAACATCTGCAGGACCGGCACCATGAATGTAAAGCTAGGTATGAATTAGGAAACACAGAACAGGTGACAGAAGAGATGAAATATTCGAGTCTTGCAACCACGCGGAAAACGAAATAGTGGAAAACCTAAGCACACACCGAGAAGAGACTTAGAGACAGTGATGAATAATATGGGGAGACTGTAGAGGGAGCTGCAGGAATGGCAAACGCCAGAGCGGCATGGCGGGGCTTGGGTTTATGCTCCAATGAGAATAAAGGGCAAAGGAAGAAGAACCTTAATCATAACCTTCCATCTGTCTGCCTGCCTGCATGTTCGTCTGTCAACTCGTCCGTGTATTCGTCTGTTTGTCTATCCATCAATCCACCCACCCATCATTCCCTACCCTCCATCTCTGTCTGTCTGTCTGTCTGTCTAATCTATCTATCTATCTATCTATCTATCTATCTATCTATCTATCTATGTCTATCTATCTATCTATCTATCTATCTATCTATCTATCTATCTATCTATCTATCTATCTATATATCTGTCTGTCTGTCTGTCTGTCTGTCTCTTTATTTGTCTATATGCATTTTAGTATTTTTATCTACCTATCTATCTATATATCTATATATATCTCTCTGTTTGCTCTCTCTCTCTCTCTCTCTCTCTCTCTCTCTCTCTCTCTCTCCGTTCCCCCTCCCCCCACCCACCACCACCCGCCTCTCACTTAGCTGTGTGCTTCCGTTTCACGGCAGCCAGTAGGAAAGGAAAACGGAGTGATAATAGTAGCATTGTCGTTTTTTATGCCCAGTGTCTTCCCAACAATTTCTGTGTATTTTTCTCAAACAAGGTAACCAGGTACACTTGCCAGGTGAGCAGCCGGTCGGTCACCTGTCTCAAAGTCAAGGGGCAGGTGGCTACTAACACCACCTGGATTGTGGAGTCTGTGGTCGTCAAGAAATCTAGGTCACGGCATTATAATCACGGTGCATTAATTTGTTTTTGTTTTATTTTTCCACTGACATTGTTATTAGGTCAACCAAGTACAACAAAATAAACAGGTATTAAATAATTTCCCAGGAAGTAAAGGTGAACGGTATGATATTGACAAGATCATCCATCAAGTGCCGATTGGCCTATAAAACGTGGGGCTAGCGCCATTACCTAGCATGTCTCAAAGTGTGTAAAACAGGGCCCTTTACTTCCACTGACTGACATGACTATATGCCGTCTCATACAAGCCTGCCTTCTGTTTCTTTCTCCATTTGATTTTCTGCGATATGTTATACCTTTTCTATGGTCAAGTCAAGTTTGTATTTATACGACCGCATATCGCGCGTGTGTGTGTATGTGTCTGTGTATGTGTGTGTGTGTGCGCGAGCGCGAGCGTGTGTGTGTATTTTGGCTTTCTGGCAACGGCATTATGTACAGTGAAATGTTGTTGTTTTTTTTTTTACATCTGTTCGAGGTTGTTTTGTTGCGTGAACTACATTTCGGAGAAAAAATGGCGTTACTGGCTAGAAAACATCTAGAAACGGAACAACAACGTCTAAAATATATCGAGACTTTGTAGGCGAACATCTGGTGGGATAGTGACTGCCGCCTCCATCAAGGATGGACTGCATGTTTCGTAGTGGACTTTTATGTTGACATTCTGGCGACGGCATTATGTAAAGTGAAAGTTTTACATCTTTCCGAGGTTGTTTTGTTGCGTGAAGTGCATTTCGTAGATGAAATGGCGTGGTTGGCTAGAAAACATCTAGAAACGGAACACCAACATCTAGAAACTTTGTAGGTGAACATCTAGTTGGGAAAGTGACTACAATTTCCATCAAAGCTGAACGGTATGTTTCGTCTAGGACTTTTGTGGTGACATTCTGGTGGCGGCAATATGCACAGTGTGCCTGAGCGGGCTGTTGTTTGTCGAGACTCCTGTCTTTTCCACTTTTCACATGGGGCAGTGAGGAACATTTTATATGATATTCACTGGCACAGGAAAGGAGCATAATGGGGACGACCCGTTGCTGTGATGTTGTAACCGTGACTGAACTGAACTGTGTGTGTGCGCGCGCGCGCGTGTGTGCGTGCGTGTGCGTGTGTATGTGTGTCTGCTCCGCGGCGAAGAGGTTACGGGCGGAGTTCGTAATCCCGCATACCTGCGTTGTTTGCTCGGCCAGGAACTACATAACAGACACATACAAATAGCGGCCACAAAGTACCCAAAAAACACATACAAATATCGGCCATAAAATACATAACAAACAGATACAAATATCGGCCAGAAAGTATATAACAGACACATACAAATATCAGCCAGAAACTATATAATAGACACATATACATATCAGCCAGAAAGTACACAACAGACACATACAAATATCAGCCAGAAAGTACACAACAGACACATACAAATATCAGCCAGAAACTATATAACAGACACATATACATATCAGCCAGAAAGTACACAACAGACACATACAAATATCAGCCAGAAAGTACACAACAGACACATACAAATATCAGCCAGAAAGTACATCACAGGCACATAGAAATATCAGCCAGAAACTACACAACAGACACATACAAATATCAGCCATAAACTACATCACAGGCGCATAGAAATATCAGGCAGAAACTACACAACAGACACATACAAATATCGGCCAGAAAGTATATAACAAATGTCGCACGATAAAAACCAGACAAATCGACTGCCATTCACCATACAACAGTTGTCATATTCACTGGCTTATCTCTCCCCGGGGGATGTCATTGTCGAATGGATAAAATGCCAGATTCATTTATCTCCAATTTCTGACCAATACCCTCATTGTCGGTTTTACGGGTATCATATCAATTAGAACAATACACTGTATATGTGCTTCTTCTTTCTCCTCTTCTTCCCCCTTCCTCTTCTACAGAATACCCCCTGTCTTAATCCTTATCTCTTTCCCTACCGCTTATTCTTTCTGTTTTTAATCTGTCGTTATTTTGTTCCTTCCACTTCTTCTCCTCCAGTTTCTGCTCCCCGTCTTACTTGAGTTCGTTTATCTTCCTCTGTTATTACTACTACTGTTTCTACTACTATTACAACGACTAGAACTACTAGTAGACAAAGTAGTAGTAATAGTAGTAGTAGTAGTAGTAGTAGTATAAGTAGTAGAACGTGCTCTATTTTTCATTTGTTCTTTCTTTTCGTCTTCTTCATTTCTACGTTCTCTTCATCGTTATTATTATTAATTCTGTAACTGATTCGTCCACCCATACATTTCTAAACCACTGTACCATCGAAGACATTTTTTATCCTTCAAATAAGAGAAACATTAGCTATGAAATAAATAATAACAATAAACACTTTCTAAGAAACAATAACAGTTACAATATCAGCAGTAATAATACAACAACAGCGACAAGAACAAAAATAAAAGTCCCTTTTGCCAGCAACATGAAAATTCACATGCAGAATAATAAGAAGCGAACATGGTCTGACCCTAATGGAGAAACAGCGCGCATAACTTCAAACAGAACAAACAGTTCCAGTGTATTTAAATCAAACATACGTGGTAATGTATAAACACATTAAGATGCACATGCTGTACCTGGCTAGCATAAACATACAAACATGTGTCTTTCTTTGTTACTCCTACCCTTGGATTTTAAGACAGAGAAAACAAATGGACTGTTTGGTCTTGTATAACTGGCTTTAATTCAAATAAGGTGTTTTCGCTTCGGCCCAGGGGGGAAAACATCTCGCATTTGAGACATGGACATAGTTGAGCTGAGTTGATCTAAGAACCGACATCACTGCACTCAGGACATTCGCTCGTTCAACAGCCAGCGAAGAGGCAAGCTACTAATCGTTCCCACCGTTATCTAATTGAAAGTTCTCATTGTGTTCACTCTTGTTTTTCCAGAACCCCTGCGATCACCCGCAATATTATTCTTTCCACATACGAGTACTCAATCTGTTGCCCGGTCTCCTCCACTTTGTCCCACATACGGTTGACTACCTCTCCCTTGTCCACAATAGTCTACAACCAAGAGGTACATTCCCTGTCAGCCTATCAGCCTGTTCATGCCACCGCACTCCGGCATGGCCAGGGCAAAATATCCATAAAATTCTCACAATCTGTGACCTCTATAGTGACGATAGCAATTCCACACGAAACGTTACTTTCTTCACCTTACTTAGCATACTCATTGAATACCTAATGAATGCAATGTGTGTTGCAGTAGTCTCCCCCATTAATTACCCTATCACCCCTTGTAAGACCCCCATTAAATACCCTATCAAGCCCTGTAAGACCCACATTAATTACCATATTAACCATTGTAAAACCCCTATTACTTACCCTATCAACCCCTGTAAGATGCCCATAAATTACCCCATCAACCCCATTTGAGACCCCCAATAATTACCCCAACAACTCCTGCAAGACCCCTATTAATTACCCTAATAATATAACTCTGCAGTATGCACCTGACGAGATGCAGCGAAATAATCCAAACCATAAATCGTGCAGTATATTGTGTGTGGCTGCTGTGTTCAAATTCACATCGTTTTGAATTCCCAGGTATCCATTTCAAGCTGGGTCAACTCATAACCACATTTCCGGTGCAGCCGCTTTATTATAATCATGCATGTGGGTTCCATGAAACGCGTGTCCATTTCACAACAAGGATACAGATTATCACCTTGTATATATTATATATTTTCATGTAGTGTTTTTCATGTCGTGTGTGTGTGTGCGTGCGTGCGTGCGTGTGTTCGTGTGTGCGTGCGTGTGTGTGTGTGCGTGCGTGCGTGCGTGTGTGCGTGTGTGTGTGTGTATGTGTGTGTGTGTGTGTGTGTGTTCTGAAGAATGCTTTGATCGCAACGCCCATTTTGTTAGTTGTGATTGTGTTATAGTAAATCTGACCGTATATTTTATGTTTTTTTTTTGTTTTTATGTTTCATTCATCTCGTCAATTTTAGAAATGCACCAGGCCAGCCGGTGGGTGTGCTAGCCATAGCACTACGGTGGTTCGCCACGTAATATATAGTGTTCTGTTTATGGTTGCCATCAACAAAACTTCATTTGCAAGCAAAATACAAATTGCTCTTTCGTATCTGTCCCCCTTAGAGTCCGAGACCGCGATCTCGTGCTTGCTGATCAGACTTTAGTAGAACTGTCCGCTTGCCTTCGTGCATCCGTGCCCTCGTACCTGCATATGTGGTTGATTGGCTTCTTGGTTGGCTGCACACATGCATGGATACATAAAAATAGAGCGATTCAGCAGACAGACAGAAAAACACTGGTACAAATATAAACAGACATACGAAATAGATGACATTTAGATGAATTAGCAGTTTTGTGGGTGTGCTGAACCCACAGACAGAACTGAACAGACAAACATATATTTACTTGAAAATAAGAAATGTACAATACTCACTGCTTTGCCGATCTCACATACGCCAATTGCCCCGTCACAAACCGTATCCGTTGCTCCTTTGTTGCCATCGCCTATCTCTCTCGCGGCTGCATCTTTCTGGGCATAATCCCCATTTGCCTCTGTATTTCCACGACAGAAGCTGCTATTTCCATAAACATTATCGAAGATCGCGTGTGTATCATTCAATTGATGTACCTTTGCCAAGAAATCTCCCACGGTTTCTAATTTGTTTTCCACCATTACTGTTACATCTCCGCAATTCACCGCAGAGTTAATGGCATCATTGATTGTATCCTTCTCTTCCCTCGTCACGTGCCCATGGCCATATTTCCCGAAATCACCCCCGGCACCATTTTGCACTTCAGTTTCCGATTCCGGCAAACAAAAATCAGCCGTTGGATCTTTAGTGTCCCGATCACCACTTTGTGATATTTCCAGATTAACACACTCACCAGACAATTCTCCAATCTGTTGAATGTCATCAGACAGCTGTTCCGCGCTCTCAGTTTGTAGCTCTGACATGTCCATATCATCAATTACAATTTGCAACCTTCCTGTATTTTCTGCGATGTGTTGTGGCCCTTCTATGTTTTCAGCGATGTGTTGTGGTCCTTCCATGTTTTCAGCGATGTGTTGTGGCCCTTCCATGTTTTCAGCGGTGTGCTGTTGCCTTTCTATGTTTTCAGCGTTGTGCTGTTGACTTTCTATGTTTTGAGCTGTGCTCTGAGATATTGCATTATCATCATCTGTGCATCGCAATATGCCTGTATTTTCAGTGGTATGTGGTAACCTTTCAGTATTATTTTCTTCAATCCATGATCTTTTTGTATTATCAGCTTTGTCCGGTGACTGCTGTCTATTATCATCTTTATCTGGTGACCTGTCTGTGTTATCAGCTTCGTCTCGCAACATCTCTGTAATATCAGCTGTGTCTCCTGACCTTTGTTTATTATCAGCTTCTCCTCCTGACCTCTTTGTATTGTCAGCTTCGTCCAGTGACCTGTGGGTATTAACATTTTCATCTTGTGATCTCTCTTTATTATCAACTTCGGCTTCCGACCGCTCTTTATTATCATCTTCATCTTGTGATCTCTCTTTATGTTCAATTTCGTCTTGTGACCTCTCTTTATTATCAACTTCATCTTGTAACCTCTCTTTATTATCTGCCTCCTCTTGTGACCTCTCTTTAATATCCTCTTCCTTTTGTGATTTCTCTTTATTATGAACTTCGTCTTTTGACCTCTCTTTATTATCAAATTCTTCTTGTGACCTCTCTTTATTATTCTCTTCGTCTTGTGACCTCTCTCTATTATCACCTTCGTCTTTTGACATCTCTGTATTATCAATTTCATCTTGTGACATATCATTATTATCAACTTCCTCTTGTGACCTTTCTTTATAATCAACTTCCTCTGGTGACCTGTCCTTACAATCAACTTCCTCTGGTGACCTATTCCCATTAGAATGTGCCTCTTGTGACCACCCTGGAGTATCAGTTTCGTCACGTGATATCTCTGTATTATCAACTTTGTCTTCTGCCCTCTCTGCATTATCAGCATCCTCTTGTGATCTTACACTATGACCAGTTGTAGGAACTGTCTCTGGTGTAACTGTTATGGAGTCATAGTCAATAGCTGTAGAATCATCACATCCAGTTGTGCTCTGTGATTTTCCAATAGTAATAATTCCATCAGGCTGGTTTCCCATATTATGGACATCGCTAGGTTTCCTTTCCATGTCATTGTCTTCATGTAGTGACTTGTCCATGTCATTATCTTCATGAAATGATATTTGCAAGTCTAGTGTTACAGAAATATCTTTGTTGTTTGTCTGTTTTTCGTGGTTATCGTAGCAAAGTGGCTTTTTTGTACTATCGCCATCACACAGCTGTGTTTCGGCTCTGTCACTACAAGGTGGCTTTTCTGTACTATTGCCATCACAAGGTGGTTTTTCTGTTCTATTGTTATCACAATTTGGTTTTTCTGTACAATTGTCATCACAAGTTGAGTTTTCTTTCTGAATAATGTCAGTCAGAGTGTCATCTCTTCTATGTATGTCTCCTTTTAACGTTTCTATATTATCATCTTCATCTGGTAACATATTTTCATCAGTTCCAAAGTTTGGTGTCTTTTTTATGTTAACATTTTTACCTGAAAATTCCTCTTTATACGAAATGTCTCCATTAACCGAATTTTCGCTATTTGACAGGGTTATCACTTTATTTGAAGCGTCTCCAATACCTGCTTCAACTATCCCCTGTCCCAACACATCTCCATTAGCCGAAGTTACATTATCTAGATCAAATATCAGTTCACACGACACAACTTCAATTCTCGAAGTCTCAACTACTACTCTATCAAAAGCAACATCATTAACCGACGTTTCGTGATCTAGTTCCAAACTAGCTGTGGTTTCTTCTTTGACTAAAAGATCTTCGTTAAACGAAGTCTCTTTATCTGAAGAGATCATTATTTTTTGTCTGTCTAAAGAATCTCCATTAATTGAATTTCCATTTTCAGATTCAACTGTCATTTGTTCTTTACCCAAAGCATTCTCATTAACAGAAGTTCCATTAACAGATTCGGCTTTCACGTCACCCAAGTCGTCCACATTAGACGAAGTTCCGTTATGTGACCCTGTCATTAGTTCTGCTACAAACGTCTTATCTGGTTCTTTAAACGTCACCATATTCTTAACATCGTTATTTACGTCACACTCTATCGCTGTTTTATCATCAGTGATTTGGCTTTCTTCATTACTGACATTTTTCTCGAGATTCTCAGAAACATTGACGACCGGGGAGAGTTCATTGATCTCAGTGAGCAATTGTTTGTCAGCTGATGTGGAGGAATTCGTGTCAAGTCTGTGAGTTGTGGTCTGTAAGTTAGTTGAACCCAGAGTGTCGACACTATTGACAATATCAGGGGCCAAGTTGAGTACATTATCTTGGCTGCAAATCTCTTTTAGTGTAACTAACGCTTTGTTTTCTTCATTTCGTTGTTGATGATTTTGTTGTTGTTGTTGTTGTTGTTGTTGTTGTTGTTCTTCTTCTTCTTCTTCTTCTTCTTCTTCTTCTTCTTCTTCTTCTTCTTCTTCTTCTTCTTCTTCTTCTTTACCTACATTTATTTCGTTTCTCTCCACGTTTTCAGCAGTACTCGCCGTCTTTTCATTCACGTCACGAACATTTTTCTTCTTACGTTTCCTTTTTGTTCTAGTCTTCTCAACTTGGTCAATGATAACATCACCACTATTTTCTGTCCCTCCATATGCCTTGTTGGAAGAACTCAAATCTTCATTGACCACATCTAAAGAAATGTTTCCTTTTGTCGTTTCAAACCTAGAATAACTATAATCATCAGTACAAACTTGGGCAACTTCGCTATCAACTTCTGTTTCGTTAGCACTGTTTTCCGTGCTCTTTTCCTTTTGTTCGCCAATCTCATCCAACACTGCTCTGACATCCACTTCTACGTGTTCATCCTTGATGTTGATTGGCTCAGCATCATCGAAAATATATAAATCCGTATTATGGGCACCTAGATTATCTCTTTCTTCGCGAATATCATTGATGTATTTATTTTCTTGGCTGATTTCTTTATTCACAGCATTAGATAACCCGCTCTCGTGTAACAGTGATAAATTGTTACTACTAATGACGTTTTCAGAGCTAGAATCTCGTAAAAAGTCATTGCTGCATTCATCAGTTTTGACGCTGCTGTCCACATTCTTATCAATACTACTGATTTCTTTATCCATGTTTTCGATACCCGATGAACTAGCCTCGCATCCTGTGGAAGACAGCGTACAGACTTCTTGAGAACTTGAAATACACGGGTCCGTATTATTGCACTCATCGTCATTAGTAACACAGAGACTATCGCTTGTAACTGTATCACTGCTGGCGTCTTCTGTATCGGTGTTGCTTATACTAGGTAGACTTCCTCCGTGAGAAGACAAGCCTGTGCTGTCATCGACAAGTTCGGTAACAGAAATACATAAAACTCCATTATTGCGTGCTCCACTGGTGCCACCATCTTCGGCATTTTTCCTGTTGTTAATTTCTATATCGCCATTTATATTCCCGGAAATATCAGTATCTTGTTCTGGCGGGTTTCCTTTACTCGAAATTTCATTGCCTGCTTCCGTTATTACTCTCTTTTTACTGTCATAGCCTCCGTTAAACAAAGCCGCATCATCAGATTCAGGT
>OY992883.1:34316774-34319274 GCA_963921405.1 Cepaea hortensis | reverse complement strand
GGAACAGAGGAAACCAGACGCGTTTGACAGACAGACATACAGACAAACAGACAGACAGACAGACAGAGGGCAGCCGATCAGTCGGTCGAAATGGAGGAGGGACGGATGTACTGACGGATGAAGAGACAGACAGACAGACCAGCTGGCCGGCCGGCAGGCAGGCAGATAGACAGAAAAACAAACAGGCAGGCAAGGAGACAGACAGTCAGACAGATCCTACATCACAACTCAATGTCAGACGAGTGATCACCTCACGGTATATAATTCTCCCAAACCCTACACTACAATTATTGAGTAATAATCAATACAGTTTTCTATGACTCAGCGGCGTATCTACAGAATGTTGGAATGGAGCCACGAATTACTGTCCGTTTGATCTTTTTCGGAGTATAATAAATATTCCACAGCCTGGGATAGGTTTTTTCGTTGCATCCTCTGAAAATATATAGAAGTTGGGGAGTTACTCGGATTAATGAATTGGAGGCTATTGATTATCGCTTATAGAAAGTAGTGGCGAGGTGGAAGATAGATATTACAGAACATCTGATGGGAGGTGGCTTGAAGAGATTAGAAGAAGAATCGCTGTGGCAAAGGTAGCCTTTTGCAAGATGGAGAATATACTGACGAATAAAAAGATACCATTTGCAAGGAGACAAAGAGTGTTGAAGTGCTACGTAGAACCTGTACTTTTGTATGGACGTGAGACGTGGACAATGAGCAGACAAGCTGAAAAACATCTAATGGCAGTGGAAATCTGGTTTCTTGGGGAAATGGAAACAATTCCATGCACAGACAGAAAAACCAATGATCAAGTCCAACAAAAAGCAAATGAAAACCGTAAACTGATTAGAGAAATTAGATATAGACAGTCACAATATTTTAACACGTTATGAGAAGAAATAAACTGAAGAACTTGGCGACAAGTGGCACGATTGAGCGGAAAAGAACAAGGGAAAAGCAGAAAACTGAATATCTAGATGGGTTGGCCACACGTGCCAGTTCCGTGGCGAAGGGTGTTGCGGCAGCAGTTCATAATCACGCATACCCGCGTTCTAAACACAGCTGTGGGAGATTTGGCAGCAAATCGCCTTGCGTTTGATTTTTTTACAAAATGGTATGGGTGCCGGTCGTTCAGAAAGCAATGGCAAACTACTGAACGTACACTTTCCGAAAAATCACAATAGCAAAACATGCTGATGTTGACTGCGACGTCCTGTAAAAGATATGCAATTAACTTTTTTTAACTTTTGGCCACGTGGCATGGCCACGAGACAAAAACACAGAGCTGATCCACGACTCTAGTGATCTTGTAAGATGACAAAACATGACCACCTACGCTTATCAGCATGGCACATGATGATGATGATTCATTATCATCATTCAGTGCCTTACCGACACTGGGTGATCATGCTTCTCCACAAATTGCAATCTCCCACACCATGGATATTTTCGCTTGTTGACTCCCTTCCGTATGACACAAGACTGTCAAGAATGTTTTCACGCTGTCTTCTTCTACCTCGCGTTCCACAAATCGTTCCGGTTGTCACAGCGCGTTCCAGTTTTTGTCTTCTCATAATGAGCCCCACAAATGATGGCTGCTTCTTTCTGATGTTTGTGATAAGCTATCGTTGCGACTTAACCTTTCTCAAAATATCCAGATTGCTCATTTTGGCTGTCCAATTAATTTTCAGCAGTCTTCTTTAAAACCACACCTCCAATGCTCCCGTGGAATATTTCGTTGGTTTACTAATTGTCCAGGAATCGCAACCGTGTGTTAAAATTAGATCTATGTGACATGCAAGATGATGATTATAGAACAATAACTTTGGTTAAACCAACAGTTACTATAGATTCTGTAACAGATATTGTTAACCCTCCTTCAACAATATTACTAGATGGGCCTGCGGTGAAGTTCACTGTGTTTAAACAAAGAAATATTAGACAAAAGAACATCTGAAGCACTCCAGATTCTAACTTGACCAGCTGAGATGTGGATGATACCACAACTGTAAGAGTCTATTGTCCCTCGAAACTCCGGGAAAGGAAACCCGTAAAGACGCCAACAGAAGTCGGATGTGCTGGCCTTAAAGGTTGCAAATAAACTTGGGACAACGCAAAGACGTCCGAGTGAAATGTCCCTCGTGCCCAGAACAAGATCTTGTCTTCCGGTCGGAACAGCTCTAACTATCTTGTCTTCCGGCCGGAACAGCTCTGACAATCTAGTTTTTCGGGCACAACGTCCGTACACGCCCGAACCGAAAGCTCGCTGAGTGGAAGTCATCTGCAGACGGACCGTTCCTGGTTTGTACGGGGAGCGGCCTGTGCCGAAAGAAATGCCCAATACATGGAAGAGAGGACTTAAAGCAGCCCTTTTTCAGGACGTGGCGATTCCTTGGGTGAGCCCAGCACCAGAGCGCTATGTGTCGGTCCTGCAATTACGGAAGCCCGCTTGGATGGCGAAAAATGCACATGGACTGCCCCTGCCTTCCTTTTGAAGGCG
>OY992883.1:34253285-34316574 GCA_963921405.1 Cepaea hortensis | reverse complement strand
TGCTCCGTCTTCATCTTCTATAGGGAGCGTAGAGTCCCAGTACAAATGGTCTAGTAGCCTTCTGATGTGTGTCTATTTAACCATCCGTCCGTTTGTCTATATGTCTGTCTATCTCTTTATTTATGTATCCCTGTATCCGCTTATATGTCTATCTGCCCTTCCGTTCTCCATCCGCCCGCACGCGGACCCGCCTACCTACCCGTCAGTCTGCCTGTTTGCCAGCCTATATGATTGTCTTCCTGTTTGTGGTTAAATAAGGTCTGTCTGTCCTTCGTGTTGCTGGTTTACCTCCTCAAATAATACGTTGCTGCACCTGTTTGTTCCGACCATCTGCCGTGACGCTAATTGATGAGGACATGTTTCCTGTGACTATCTCTGCAGTCCACATTTCTTGCCACGCTAAAGTTTCTGGCTGAGTTGTGTCAAGCACATGTAAACCTATATTCCCCCCCCCCCCCAGAAATACTCAAGCGTAGTCCATAGATACTACTTAGTGCTGGACTGAATTTTGCGTATGAATTAGATTTCCCTATTAACAGTGTCCCTCGCCATCAGGCTAACCCACTCCGACTTCAGAGGTACTTGTAATGTACGTCCTCAAGTCAAGGAAGATAGGTCAACATTTTAGTCCAACTGTCCGGTGTAGGGGTTGAACCCCTTACCTCGGCATCAACACACCCGATGTTTAAGAACACGCGTTCGTATCTATTCGGCCATGTTAACCTACAATGTGCAATATGATTAAGAAGCTCGGCGGATGAATAAAAACAAAACACACATACGGGCGAACGTTACGATCGAAGTCTTTATCAACGGAGTAGCCAAGAAAATAAATATTACAAATACATAAATGAACTACACAAATGGTTACTTCCCTAGACACTTGTCAAATCCAGGAAAATGTTGATACAGAAAGAAAGAAAAAAGATGGACACGCACACACTGGGACGGATGATTGCAAGTGAACGAACTTATGGACAGACAGGCAGACCAGCAGACATCCATCCAGACAGATGGGCGGATGGATGAATGGATGGATAGCTGGATGGATGCGGGCGGACGGATATATGGGCGGACAGTTCGACACAGACAGACAGATTTATAGATATTATACTGAGCAAGTTCCACAGACGGATGGACAGACAAACAGAGAGATGCATGTACTATATTAAGTCAGTAGTTCCCTACAATAACAATTTATAAAATGATTTCCAACTACTACAAACAAAACCCTTTCGCCACCGCCTCCCCACAACGACTCAACCCAGTCACGAGAAGACCTTCCTTAGCTAAGTCAGCTAGCAGTAAACCTTCAGCCTCAACAGCTAGCAGTAAACATTCAGTCTCACCAGCCATCAGTAAACCACCAGCCTCACCAGTTAAAAGTAACCCTCCAGCTTCACCAGCTAGCATTAACCCCAGTATCACCAACTAGCAGTAAAACTTCACCCTCACCAGTTAGTATAAAACCTTTAGCCTCGCCAGCTAGCACTAAACGGTCAGCCTCACCAGCTAGAAGTAAACCTTCAACCTCACCAGCTAGCAGTAAACATTCAGCCTCACCAGCTAGCATTAAACCTTCAGCCTGACAAGCCAGCACTAAACCTTTAGCCTCACTAGCTAGAAGTAAACCTTTAGCCTCACCAGCTAGAAGTAAACCTTCAGCCTCACCAGCTAGAAGTAAACCTGCAACCTCACTAGCTAGCAGTAAACTTTCAACCTCACCAGCTAGGAGTAAACCTTCAGCCTCACCAGCTAGCAGTAAACCTTCAGCCTCACCAGCTAGAAGTAAACCTCCAGACTCACCAGCTAACAAAGTTCCATTTCCACCTCCCCGAATGCCAGACAGATTCTGGTCTGCCAATGTCACTGCTAACTGAGCGAGAACAGGTGAAGTCAATTAATAACGATATCTTCACAAGTGTCGGCTGTATTTCCCTTGGCACGTGCAGTCTCGAGTGCCACATCTAATGTTCTTTTGAATAAATAATGGCTTTTTTATCAACCTCTCTCTGCTCCTACTACTTCTACTACAACTACGACAAATACCACTATCATTGCTACTACTACAACCACTACTACTACTACTACTACTACTACTACTACTACTACTACTACTACTACTACTACTACTACTACTACTACTACTACTACTACTACTACTACTACTACTGCTGCTGCTGCTGCTACTACTACTACTACTACAAAGCCACTTATACTACTACTGCTATCTCAACTACCATCGCCGCCCCCCCCCCATCACCACCTCCCCTGCTGCTTCTACTACTACTACTACTAGTACTACTACTACTACTACTACTACTCTACTACTACTACTACTACTACTACTACTACTACTACTACTACTACTGCTGCTGCTGCTGCTGCTGCTGCTACTACTACTACTACTACTTCTGCTGGTGCTGTTGCTTCTACTACTACCGCCATTACTACTATTGCTTTTGCAAATATGCTACTACTAATATTACTACTACTACTACAACAACAACTACTACTACTACTACTACTACTACTACTACTACTACTACTACTACTACTACTACTACTACTACTACTACTACAACTACTACTACCACCACCACCACCACCACCATC
The DNA here is from genome assembly GCA_963921405.1 of Cepaea hortensis. Classification (NCBI taxonomy): domain Eukaryota; kingdom Metazoa; phylum Mollusca; class Gastropoda; order Stylommatophora; family Helicidae; genus Cepaea; species Cepaea hortensis. The sequence continues at coordinate 34,313,958 of OY992883.1, read as the reverse complement.
ACTACCACTATCACCACAAACATAATACCCTCACCTAGTAGTATATGTCAAGTCACATAATTTTGCATTTGAACGTCATTATCTGCCAAGATATTTATAAAGTCGTAAGGGGCGAGAAGTTCGACTTCATTGCCACGGGTTTTATCCCATATAGCTCGGTCTCTTTAACAAAAAGCTGTGATTGCTGGACAATTCGTTAACAAGCTAAATAAATACCAGGACGACACATAATTGTGTTTCTACAGAAATATGCTTAAAATGCCGCCACCGTGAGTAATCTAAATGCTTCGTCTATGTACAACTGGTCTGTCACATTATCTGGCTCTGAAATGTGGACAATGGAGGAACGTGGTGAAATGTTACAAATAAGTTAGTTCTGGGGAAATGTAACAGAACACATGAGACTTCTTAAAGTAAACAAACAGTGAAGACGTGCATGGCTTGATTTCAGTTTAAGACATAAGGAAACACTAAAGAGACTACTGGAGGACACAGTACTAGGCAAAAGAGGAAGAGGCAGCAGCCGAAAGGACTGTCATCTACTGCCTATAGTATCCTGGCGTGTAGAGCAGGAGGGTCTTGAATCTGGAGAATTAAGGCCGCCTGGCTAGTACAGTCGCCGTGAACTGTGCAGATTAGGGGCTTTTTTTTTGCCAAAAGGACAACGTGTATAAAACAGGCATGCTCTGATGTATCAATGCAGATATTCATGAAATTAACGAGAGCAGCACAAGACAAACAAAAGTCGCAGTATTGGTTGTTTGTGTACTGATGAAGGCTTTGTCCGGAACGTCAATATAGTTACTTGTGATGGTGTTCTAGTAAAGTTTACCGATTCTACTTTTCTCTTGGGGGGGGGGGAGAGAGGGGGGAGAGAGGGAGATAGAGAGAGAGACAGGGAGAGAGAGAGTGGGAGAGAGAGACGGAGAGAGAGAGAGAGAGAGAGAGAAAGAGAGAGAGAGAGAGAGATAGAGAGAGAGAGAGAGAGAGAGATTCATTCTTAGAAAGTTTCACGTCCAAACCCTAAGCTGGAATATCTGACGATGTTGGATAAGGAATTCGAAGACAAGCTGTAGGTCATGTAACATTTTTCAAAAATCAGAAGATATAAATACGCTGAGAATTAATAACCTGCAGTTGCAATTAGATGCAAGTCTCAGACTGAAACAGTTAAGTATATTTAACGCGGAGACGAGAACTAGAGACAGGTGAATAATATTGGGACATGGTGTGTGTTGAAACTTAAACATGATTAGATGTGAGTTGGTGAATGGGATATATCAGTATATGGATTAAAGGGCAGAACATGAAGTTAATAGGTTAAAATAGAAGCTATCTGAAACATTATCATCATCAACATCACGTGTCGTGCCGATGAGCGTGGGCGGTCTTGGTTCGCAATCTCATACTATGACAAGAGTCCTGGATAGGGTATGTGTTCTTGTCTCGATTATGGCCAAACCATCCACGAAGTTATCCCTTTGTTTGTTTCCATCAAAGTTGCCAGTTGTCACTAAGTTTTCTAGTTTATCCTTCCTCATAACGCGTCAAAATTCTCCTGCCTGCGTCAAATTTCTCTAATTTGCTTATGGTTGTGTTTGAAACATAATAAACTGGAGAACTGAGTGACAGCTGGCAAGATCGAGGGGAAGAGAACAAGGCGAAGGTAAAGAAGTAAATACCTGGATGGCTCGGCCACGTGTTATGGTCGAAACAAGAACACTAAGCTGATCCACGATTCTGGCGATCGCGTGAGATGGCGAAACATGACCGCCCACGCTTACCGGCATGGCTCATGACGATGATGATTTGAAACATACGCATATTCTTTGCAGAACGTTACGATCAACCCCAACAACCGGTCGTTTGACTAGGCATGCTTACCTTTAGTAGGTTGCCATTGCTTTCTATTGAGATATCAACGTTATCGTCCAACATACCAGTGTAGGTAATTAACCCCTATTCTGCCATTAGGGCACCGGAAGTTTACATTCAGGCGCACCAAGCCCGCATTTGAAACATTTAGTTGCATATCCTTTTATATGGCGTCGTAGTCAATCCCGTCATTTTTCGACTGTTTGTGATTTCTTGGCAAGTTTATGTGCAATAGTTTGCGATCCCTTTCTGGACGACTGGCACGCATACCATTGAATGAAAACCAACTTAAGGCAGTCTGCTGCCAAATCGCCCACAGCAGTGTTTCTAAAGCGGTATACGAGATTACCATTTGCATCCGTAACTCCTTTTACCACATACTAAGTTTAATTGTCCACGCACCTCCATGACACTTGACAAGCATTCCGCCTTCTACCTAAACACAGTCGCAATAGTGAAATAATTGAATATGACGCCAATGAATATTGCAGACGACAAGAAGTTAAAGAACGGAAATGCCAGGTGACATTAACTATCATCTTGCATACAACGGCTGCCTCCAGCGGTTGGCGTTAGGCTTTTTATCCCCATTCAGCTGTATTGTCTATGTGCTCGATGACAAATATTTTCCGTACAGCTTTAATTGTCGGTAACTGTAAATGTTTGTCAATTAGGGTTAGAATTAAATTGCAAAAAGACACAGATTATGGTAGTCTCTAAGAAGAAAGAAATACCACAATGTAATATAAGGATAAATGGGAATATTCGTAAACAAATGAATCGATACAACTGTAACGGAACAGCTACAACAACGAATGGGAGGTGCTCGAAGAAGTTAGAACAAGAATCGCTATAGTAAAGATGACCTTTCGCAAAATGGCTAAGAAAAAGATGTCAATTGCAACAGGGAAAACAACAGGGTTACATAAAGTGCTACATAGAACCTGTACTCTTGTATGAATGCGAAAAGTGGACTATGAGTAGACAAGCTGAAAAAGTGGAAAATACATGACGTTGTGGCGACTAGCATCATTAAACAAATACACACACAAAACACAACATATAATCACGGAGAAGATCTTCCGGTGACTACATTAATGCATAATAACGCGATGAGAAGAATGAACTGATGAAAACATTAGAACAATGAAGAGGACGTGAGAAATTGAAAAACACCTTAGTAATTACAAATGGCGGAAACGATTATTATTTCTGGTCCAGTCATTTGGTCCGCTGCTGGTAAATCCTTCTATGTGAGTTATAATCCCCCCAGCGGGCCAGCGCAAAAAAGGTCATATTTGACCTAGATTTTTTCAAATTTCGCGCGTTTTTTTAACTTCCAGTCTACTGTAGGTGTATGACAGTTGAACGGATGTGTGTGTGTGGGGGGGGGGCGAAACGGCGCAAACCGGGCGCGTGGGAGAATAGGGCTTGCGGGGGCGAGGCGGGCGGAGCATCCCATTTAAATACGTGACGTAGGTGGATAGGTGTTTATTATTAGTCATGGATCCTAGGTGGAAAGATCCTTTTACGGCTTTGATTGCGAGACCAACAATGAGTGGAAAAACAGTCTTGTGCAAAAATATTTGACCCATCTGCCAGATATGATCGACCCAATTCCAGATGAAGTTATATGGTGCCCCTCCCACCCCGCCCCCGTACTCCAGGTTCACCCGCGCGCCCGGTTTGCGCTGGTTTGCCTTGCCCCACATGCAAACACACACACACACACACACACACACACACACACATACATACATACATACATACATACATACATACACGTCCGCCTGTCATACACCGACAGTGGACAGGAAATACAAAAACGCGCGAAATTTGAAACAAAACACTAAGTCAAATGCGGTCCGCATTAGCGCTGGCTTGCTGGGGGAATTTTAACTCACATAGAAGGATTTATGATTAGCGGACCAGATGTCTGGACCATAAATAATAATCGTTTCTGCCATTTGTAACTACTACTCACGTTGCTACTTATCTCAGAATCCCAGGTTGTGGTACTTTAGATACAGTGATAAATAGCAATTTTTTGGGGTTTAATGTTTCATTATTTGTTCATTGTCCGTATTTTTTTTTTGTCTGTTCATTCTTCTCAGCCCGCTCTTATGCCTTTATGTAGCCACCAGAGTTTCTTCTCCGTGATTAAATTTGGATTTTGTGCATGTATCTGTTTGCTGATGAAGGCTTGTCGCCGCAACGTCCTGTGTTTTCCGCATTTGTATTCTGTACAGCTTCATTATTTTGTGCTGTTTTATATTATTTACATGTCCAAGTGAAAGAGTCTAGACAAAGTAGTCGCTAACCCCTTGCTGCTGCCATGGGTCAATGTGTAAGACTTTTAACACCTCGATTAAATATGTCTTTTTCCTCTGAAGCCGGAGATATCTGCCTGCACGGCGAGGAACCACCAGTCTGCACACCAATAAGCCAGACATGGGACAACGGATACTCACGCAAACCTCAGTCCGGTATGACATTACACTGATGTTGGACAACAGGATGTCTTCATCCGACATACAGGACTTCACGCTGGAGTTCACAGCCAGCGAACGCAAGCAAGCAAATATGTCTTTCGAGATGCTCAACCAGGGTGTCTTTTCTTTAATAAATAATCGGTAAGCATTCTAACATGTAGATCGCACACAACACAATACTTGTATTTATTTGCCTCTGAACTCAGTGTCAGTGCGTGTGTTTGTATATATGTGTGTATGTGGGGGGGGGGGGGGGGGGGGGGGGGTTGCGTGTGTGCGATTGTGTGTTTGCGTGTGTTAGAGTTTGCGTATGCGTCTGTGTGTGTCGTTTCATTGAACCAAACACTTTTGGGCATTCCTTCTTACTTAAATGGAACTCAAAATAGTTCTTGTCGTTTATATTTAGATTCAAAATCAGCTTTCTTGTCTCTCAGCATTGGGAAATAACTCAATTACGTATATGCATCTTGAAGTATTTCATCGTGGATTTCAAGGCGGTAGACAAAATGTATCGTGAACAAGTTTTTTTTTTAAAGTTCCAGACATAAAGGAATCACATCACAGACAGAAGAGTGCATTCAACGAGGCTCGATCATGTCAGAAGAAGGAGGTCAGCATGGCCGAATGGATAAGACCGCAAGCTCTTTAAATTCCGGTGTGCTGATATCAAGTTATTGGGTTCAGTTTGACTAAAATGTTGACTTCTCGTTCGTAACGTCATCATCAACCATACCATGCCGATAGAGTGGGTGGTATTGTTTCCCCATCTTACACGATCACCAGTGTCATGGATCAGCTCTGTGTTCTTGTCTCGACCATGTCATGTGGTCAAATCATCTAGATGTTTATTTCTCTGCTTTCCCCTTGTTATTTTCCCCTCAAATTTGCCAGTTGTCACCACGCTCTCTAGTTCATATTTTCTCATAACATGCCCAAAAGCTGTGACTGTCTGCGTCTAATTTCTCTATTCAGTTTACGGTTTTCATTTTCTTCTTGTTGGACTTGCTCATTGGTTTTTCTGTCTGTCTGTGGTACTCTGAATTTTCCTCACAAACCGTATGTCCACTGCCATTAGATGTTTTTCAGCTTGTCTTTGACTTGGGGCGGGGGGGGGGGAAGGGGAGGGGATTACAAGTACCTCTGAAGTCGTAGTGGGTTCGCCTGACGGCGAAGTACACTGATAGTAGGAAAAGCTAATCCCCACGCAAAAGTCAATCCAGCGTGGACTACGGTGAAGTCCACAGCCAGCGAACGTTTAAAAAAGCTGATATTTCAGTCTGTTGTGCTCCGTTCGCAATCGAAAAATGATAACCTCATTTTGCCTTGATGGATTATCTTAAGATTCATTTGTCATGTGATAAGAGTTTTCTTTTAGCCATTTTGTATTGATTGAAGCCTCAGTGAAAGTTCAGAGTAATGTTCTCCCGTTGTGAATTTGAATGAACATATTGCATTGTTGTATTGCCAGAAGTATTTCGCTGTATCGCGACATGCGCATGTTACACAAAAATGTTCAACATATAATGAAATATTGCAATGAATCCTTTCGACAGAAATACACAAACAACTACCAGGGAAAGTCATTAAGTAATAGGAATTTTATTATAAAGTGCATGGAAGAGTACGGACAACGGAAAATCGTATTGCAGGACAAAAGCTGGCTCATAAGCAATGCCCTATGCAGCGTCGTGGGGGTCGAGCGTATGCAATCTTTAATTTAATCTCAAGACGTAGAGACACGAGGTGCAGTGTTCTCAATAACAAAAGGAGGTTTAAGTCCACACCGACACTTTTTTCTTTTCGAGAAGGCATCAAGAAACTAGCGGGAAAGTGGGCGAAATGTGCTGCCAGGCCGGGGTGGAGTGGGGGGGGGGGGAGTAAAAAGGGGAGAGCGAGACTATGTTGAGAAATAACACACAAAATTTATAGTTCGCAGTATTGTAAAAATGTTATTCGTAAAATTCCTTTTGCTTAATGACGTCCCCTTGTATATTATCGTTTGTTTCACTGTGACATATGTTTAACTATGATCACATGTTTCACTGTGACCACATGTTTTACTGTGCCATATGTTTCACTGTATCATATGCTTCACTGTGAAGACATGTTTCACTGTGTCATATGTTTCATTGTGTCGCATATTTCACTGTGTTGCATATTTCATTGTGTCACATGTTTAACTGTGTCGCATATTTCATTGTGGCATATGTTTCACTGTGTCATTTGTTTCACTGTGTCATATGTTTCACTGTGTCATATGTTTCACTGTGACCACAATACATTCTGCAATATATTAAAGGATCTAAATGTGAGAAGATTACTTCATTGCAAAGGGATTTTATCCTACATGGCTCGGATTCTTTACGCAGGACGAACTGCCGAAAGCGTCGCATAAAGCACGGACTCCATCGCTCCAACGACGATCCCATAGGGGTCTCGGAGAAATCTCCATTTGCGAATCAAATGACAGAGCCCGGTATCGAACCCGCAATCTTCGGTGAGGTAGTTAGGCGGTTTAACTATTTCGTCACGATGACCTCCTACACACACAACACACACACTCACACACACACACAACACACACACACACACACACACACATATATATATATATATATATATATATATATATATATATATATATATATATATATATATATATATATATATATATATATATATATAAAATACCTTCATGATGATAACAGAGATGAACAGTATGATATTCGAATTAATAATGAAGGACCATCAGCTTCGAAGATGGAGGTTCAGAATGTTCTTAACCGTATGAAAACTGGCAAGACCCACGGTTCAGATAACAACACAACAGAAATGATTAGTGCTTTAAAAGAATATGGAATAGATCAAGTCACCAGACTGCTGAACACAATATATGATACTGGAGATATACCTCATGGATTATGTAATTCTATATTTATTGCAAATCCCACAGAAATCAGGAGCCTTGGAATGTGATCAGCATCGAACAATTAGTATAATGATCCACATCACGAAGATTTTGTTAAGAATTATCATGCAAAGAGTTAGGAAGAAAATACAACCTGAAATAGGAGAAAAACAATGTGGGTTTGTAGAAGGCAAGGGTACAGCGAATGTTGTGTATATGCTGCGAACATTAATTGAACGTTCTATTGATGTAAACAATAATCTACATGTTTGCTTTATTGACTACATAAAGGTTTTCGATATAGAAAGACACGCCAACATGGTAGAAATGCTTGCAGATCCACAAACTGATGGGAAGAACATTCGATTTATAAAAACAAACATATATTGGAAACAAGCTTGCCAAGAGGTCAATATCAGCCTATTAAGAGAGGTGTGAGACAGGGGTGTATAATGTCGTGAGACAGGGGTGTATAATGTCGTGAGACAGGGGTGAATAATGTCTCTAGATCTTTTTCCCCTGTATAGCGAAAATATTTTCAGAAATGTAGAAGATATAAATGGTATCATCATTGGGGGACGAAACATCAATAATATTTTATATACAGATGATACAGTATTGATCACAGACAATGAGCAGGATCTGCAACAACTAGTAGATGCGGTTGTTGCACACAGTCAACAGCTAGGGTTAGAATTGATGTGTAAGAAGACACAGATTATGGTCATCCTAGGACGAAGGAAATACCACGATGTAATATACAAATAAATGGGAATATTCTTCAGCAATTGAATCGGTATAATTATTTCGGAGCAGTCATAACATCTGATGGGAGATTAGAACAAGAATCGCTATGGCGAAAGTAGCCCTTTACAAGATGAAAAACATACTGAGCAACAAAAAGATGTCAACTGCAACGAGAAAAGGAGTGCTGAGGTGCTACATAGAACCTGTACTGTTGTATGGATGTGAAGCTTGGACAATGAGCAAACAAGCTGAAAAACATCTGATGGCTGTGGATATGTAGATTCTGAGGAGAATGCAAAGAATATCATGGACAGACAGAAAAACCAATGAACAAGTCCTTCAAGAAACAAATGTAGATCGTAAACTGATTAAAGAAATTAAATGCAGCCAACATTGTTTTGACTTGTTATGAGAAGACATAAATTGGAGAACTTGGTGACCGAGACAGAAACACTGAGCTGATCCACGACTCTGGTGATCGAGTGAAATGGCGAATCATAACCGCCCACGCTTATTGGCATGGCACATGATGAATGGATATATATTCATATATATGGGGCAGTGAGGAGCATTTTATGTGATATTCACTGGCACATGAACGGAGCATAATGGGGACGGCCCGTTGCTGTGAAGTTGGAACCACGACTAACTAACTAATTAACTAACAGCGAGGAAGAATCAACCGGACCCATGCACAATACACTCGCTATTCTTAATGTCAGGCCATGCTATATCACTTCATGTAACGTCAATTCACGTTATATCAATTCATGATATGTCAGTCCATGCAATGTCACTTCATGTAATGTCAATTCATATTATATCAATTGATAATATGTCAGGGCATGCTGTGTAAACAGGTGCTTATCTATCTCCAATTAACCTCTAATTTCCCTCGAGTGAACCTCGACAAACGATAATGATTGGAGGACTGTCGGGTCCCACAATGCTACATTCCCACACAGGAAGCCGGCATTGTTTTAGCGGTTCTCGTGTTATTATCCAGTAGGGGTCATGAACTTAAAAGATTCCTTTTCACGCTTTGAAACGTAGTGGGTAAATGTGCTAGCCATATTTACTTCCCAAACATTTCCAAGTACATATTTTAGGCTGAGTCTACAAGGAAGCATAGGTCTTTTTTTTATCCTTGTCTGGAAAATGGAGGGGGGGGGGGGGAAGGTCGAAACTATTACCAGTGGGACGGTGAGCAAACGTGCTAGCCAACGCACCACCTAGGCTTCCTGGCTATAGGATTAGGGTATGTTTATAAAGACTGTTAAATATTAAAGGTGAGTGTTTTAACACTTTATACCCCTCGCAGATTTTACTTCAGCTCTGCCTATCGCAGACAGTTGTTACTTAAAGAATTGACCGAAATGAAGAAGTCAATATAACAGAATCGGGCAGAATGAGTTGTAGCAGTTAGGGTAGAGTGGGGTAATGAAACAACTAGCTGACCACTCTGTTTCCGTTTACCGAACCCCATATCTCCCAGTGTCTGTCTCCGTTTAACCGACACCATATCTTCCTGTCTCTGTCTCCATTTAACCGACCCCATATCTCTTAGTGTCTGTCTCCGTATAACAGACTCCATATCTTTTAGTGTCTGTTTCCGCTTGACAGACCCCATATCTCCCAATGTCTGTCTCCGTTTAACCGACACCCATATCTCCCAGTGTCTGTCTCCATTTAACAAATTCCATATCTATTCGTGTCTGTCTCCGTATAACAGACTCCATATCTCTTAGTGTCTGTCTCCGTATAACAAACTCCATATCTCTTAATGTCTGTCTCCGTATAACAGACTTCATATCTCTTAGTGTCTGTCTCCGTTTAACAGACCCATATCAACCAGTGTCTGTCTCCGTTTAACCGACCCCCATATCTCCCAGTGCCTGCTTCCGTTTAAACAACCCTTATATCTCCAAGTCACTCTGCTTCAATTTAACTGGCCCTATCTCTCTAAAGCTGGTCTCCCTGACGAAGGAGTTAAAGACTTTCAACGTGAGGAACATAGCTGCGCGAGATTCGGGAGCGGATCGTGTCACGTTGATAACTTACGGGGTATGTGAGCCGGTCGCTCAGAAAGCAATGGCAAACTACTGAGCGTAATCTTGCCAAGAACATCAACAACAGCTGGAAAATGTTAGTGTTCACTGCAACGTCCTGTAAGGGATATGCAACTTTAAAAAAGAAAACTCTCACACACGACACCTTCGTTTACCTGGCTCATATCTCCCGGTCACTCTGCTTCCATTTAACCGATCCCTGTATCTCCCAGTCTCCACCTCCGTTTAACACACCCCTATATCTCTGCGTCTGACCACCGTCATCTAACGTATCCCATTAATCTAAGTCACGGTGCCCTCATTTAACAGACCCTATATCTCCCAATCACTCCGCCTCCGTATAACTGATCCCTATCTGTCTCAGTCTATGCCTCCGTCCAACTGACCCTTATATCTCCCTGTCACGTTGCCTCTGTTTAACTGACCCCTATATCACCCAGTCTAACCGTCTGCTTTTAACTGACCCCTGTACTTCCCATTCACTCAGCCTCCGTTTAAACGTATCCCGTTAATCTAAGTCACACGGCCTCCGTGTCATTACCATAGCCTCCTGTAGGTACTACCCTCAATTTTGAGAACCTCTAATCCCGTGTGACTCACGATAACTAGCGTAGACATGTCAGGGGTATTAGACGAAAGAGGATGGGGGAGAGTGAGGGAGAAGACAATTTGTGTGAGCTGTGAATCACGGGCGATGTCGCACTTCCTGTAGCAACGGATTTGCCCATGCATGTTCCCACGATTCCATACTCGTTTAATTTTCAGCTTTCGCTATAAAACACCATCAAGTGCTTTCTGGGAAATCTGGGGGAAATTCATTCCTAAGCACTGATCGGCACTTACAGAAGACAAAGGGGATAATACTAACATCAAATGGTGTTTTCATCATCATGTATAGATCTTCAGCAGAACGTCGTTCTCATCAAGATCCCCCATGTAGTTCTCCTTCTCTTGGAATTTCTCTCGTCTCATGCACCCTCATGCCTACGGTTTTTGCAATGCCCTGTGTTCATCCTCGTGCTCAATCGTACATTGTTGTTTGTCCATCAAGAATGATGATGAGCATTCATTTCATCCAGTGGGGTTGAAAGTATGGAGCCGTGAGTTTTAAGATGGCTGATAAGGCCTATTTTGGCTCGAAATGTTCTTTGACAATGTGGACAAAGAATGCTCGACGTTTCTGGGGGAGGATTTTCTGCAGTGGTTTTTCTGTTCTGTCTTTTCTTCACAGCTCCTGCAGTCCTGGTTGCCTCACAAGTGACTGCACCCTTGCGTAATGATGCACGCCACGAATTTCGGTCTCTGGCTGCAGTCTCCCAGGTGTCATGATGAATTCCAAAAGCATTCAGTGAGATTTTCAGCAATCGTACATTAGATAAAAGAGGAAAGACCGGTATGCACGCGGTGATTCGAACCTGTCACCTCCAAATGACGATAGTGCCACACTCAAGGATCAGGCGTAAATTGTTCATTGACCAGGATAGACATCCTTGGTTAATCTTGGGGACAATATAAAGTAATACGAAGTAATGCAGCTTTATAGAACCCAGCTGCGGAGAACAAATCATGTTACGGCGACTAGCCTTCATCAGCAAATAAATAATAAAAAATTACAACATGTAAGCATGGCAAAGACACTACTGTGACATTAAGGCATTACAACCGAATGAGAAGAATGGAAAGATTAATATAAAATTAGAACAATGAAAGGAACATGAAAACAATAAACAAAATGTGCTACTTATCTCAGAATCCCCTGTTGTGAAACTAATATGTGTAACAGGGGGCCACTCAAAAAGGTGATATTCGACTGTCTCCTAAGTATATTTACAAAGCTGTTCTTGAATTAGCTGTGGCTGGGGTCTTTTCGTGTGCATATTGAGTTATATATAATTTGTGTTCGAAGTTTGGATATCGTTGTTCTGGTCCTTACTTAAAGCCATTATGAGTCCCCTAAACATTTTGAAATTGGCAACTTTTTGACAGCTTACAACAAAAATCAGAGAGAGAGAGAGAGAGAGAGAGCGAGAGAGAGAGAGAGAGAGAGAGAGAGAGAGAGAGAGAGAGAGCATTTCTTGCCGCCATACGAAAAGAGAAAAGCAGGAACAAGAGATATCTGCAGACAGCGAAAAGAGATCCTTGGCATCCCTTTATCACGACATGCGAGTTATGTGTGCATGAACGGATACATTCTGTACGAGATCGCTGTATGTGGAGGAGCATGATCGCCTGCGCCAGTTAGCTAGGCATGTAATGATGATACGCTGGATGCGAGTTAACCAGAAAATAATCCGGGAAGTGAAAGCTGCAGGCAACGGTGTCAGATTCAGTGCTGACTTTAAAATAAAGGCGTCACTCCACGTATCACGCAGACATCAGCGAAGCTAATCCTTTGGCAGATCAGAGTGTCGTATTGTCAAATATGTGGTCTTCGTGGAAAGAAAGACAGACAGACAAGACAAGACAAGACAAGACAAGACCCAGCAGGCAGGCAGGCTCGTTGGCTGGCTGGTTGGCTGGCTGGCAGGCAATCAGGCAGACAGACAGACAGACAGACAGACAGACAGACAGACAGACAGACAGGAAGGAAGGAAGGAGGGAGGGGGGGAGAGAGAGAAAGAAAGAAAGAAAGAAAGAAAGAAAGAAAGAAAGAAAGAAAGAAAGGAAGGAAGGAAGGAAGAAAGGAAGAAAGAAAGAAAGAAAGAAAGAAAGAAAGAAAGAAAGAAAGAAAGAAAGAAAGAAAGAAAGAAAGAAAGAAAGAAAGAAAGAAAGAAAGAAAGAAAGAAAGAAAGAAAGAAAGAAAGAAAGAAAGAAAGAAAGAAAGAAAGAAAGAAAGAAAGAAAGAAACTTGAGGCTATCTATAATATACCTCACCTACAATTGTGACCTTTCGGAAAGTTGTTTCTCCCGATCCCTGACGCCAGTTAAGTCAGCAGACGGGTATGTTATATCCAAGGCTTGATGATTCTTAAATTATATAATTGTGGGGGAATCACACTTTGTATACACGGTGTGGGTATGTGGCTGCATGTGTGTGTGTGTGTGTGTGTGTGTGTGTGTGTGTGTGTGTGTGTGTGTGTGTGTGTGCGCGCGCGTGTGTGTGTATGTGAAAGCACATGACGTTCACTCGATAACATTCATCCAGCCAGCTAGCTAGTCAGCAAACTGTTTGTCTTTCTGTCTTTCCTTGTGTCTATTTATACATTTGTGGCTGAACGGTCTGCCTGTTTGTCTGTCTACTCACACAAACAACCACCCACCCACCTGCCTGCCTGTCTGCCTGCCTTCATTTGTCTGTCTATCTGTCTGTCTGTCTGTCGGTGTAACAGTTTATCCATCTGTCTGTCTCTGTCTGTCTTTCTGTCTGTGTGCCTATGTGGCCCTCTGTCTGTGTCTGCTTAGCTTACGATATATATATATATATATATATATATATATATATATATATATATATATCTTCTTCAGCGTTCCGAGCCATTGAGGTTCTTTGCTGCAAATACAATCCGTCTCCATTCGTCTCTCTGGTGGACCTTCTCTTGCCAGTCGTTGATTCCAAGTGCTTGTAGGTCTGTACATGTATTATCTCTCCACCGCCTTCTTGGTCTACCTCGGGGTCTACGGTCATTTATTTCCTGAGTGTAAGCGAGTTTTGTTTCCCTAATATCTTCCATTCTTTCTATATGCCCCAGCCATTGTAGTCTATTAGCCTTCATGATACCAGTGATTAGCGGGGACTTAAACAGATCATAAATGTCTTTGTTACTTCTTCTTTTCCACTCTCCACTTTGTGTATCCCTAATGGGTCCAAAGATGCGTCTTAAAATTTTGTTCTCAAAGGTTTGTAACAAGGCTTCGTCTCCTTTCGTTGTACTCCAGGTTTCAGAGCCATACAGCACAACTGGTCTGATCAGTGTTTTGTATATTGTGATTTTGGTGTTACGAGATAGCGCCTTTGATTTTAGTAGATGTTGTAGTGCATAGTATATCTTATTTCCAGAATTGATTCTAGTTTGTATTTCTTCCCTTATGATGTTGGAGCAGTTGAAGATCGTACCCAGGTATTTGTATGTTTCCGTTCTTTTAATGGTCATATTATCTATTTGTATGTGGCCAGAGTTTCTAGCCATTCCGTCTCTTGAAATTACCATATATTCTGTCTTATCTTGGTTGATAACCAGTCCCATCTGTTGGGCTTTTTCCTTTAAGTGAGTTAATATTTCCAATGTCTTTTGTTCACTTTGCCCTATAATATCTATATCATCTGCATAACCAAGCAGCTTGGATGTTCCTCCAATATCACATTCCTCCTTTACCTTCCTTACAACTTTCTCTAGAGCCAGATTGAAGAGTAGCGGCGATAGTGCATCACCCTGTTTCAAGCCAGATGTTATTTGGAAGGGGTCTGATTTCCTGCCTTTATATGTTACTATATTATAAGTATCTTCCATGCATAGTCTGGTATATATATATATATATATATATATAGAGAGAGAGAGAGAGAGAGAGAGAGAGAGAGACAGACAGACAGACAGACAGACAGACAGACAGACAGACAGACAGATAGACAGACAGACAGACAGACAGACAGACAGACAGACAGACAGACAGACAGACAGACAGACAGAAAGTCTGACAGAGAGAGACAGAGAGAGAGAGAGAGAGAGAGAGAGAGAGAGAGAGAGAGAGAGAGAGAGAGAGAGAGAGAGAGAGAGAGAGAGAGAGAGCGAGCGAACCAGTTTTAACACCTGGTTTTGACTTCTGGACAATTAATAAACAAGTATACAAAACCGTTAAGGCCCGCGAGATGTGGTTCAAGTCACCAGAATAATGCTGACAATTCATTGGACAGCCAAAATGAGTAATCTAAATGTTTTGAAAAAGGCTAAGGCGCAAAGACAATTCATTTCATCATCATTATTCAGTGTCTTGTCGGTGGCGTGGGCGATCATGCATATCTACAAAGTGAGATCTCCGAAGGCATGAATCAGTTCGTATGTTGACTCCCTTCCGTGCCATGACACTAGACTGTCAATAATTTTATCACGCTGTCTTCCTCTATCTCACATTCCGAAAATCTTTCCGGTTGTCACAAAATTTGCTAGTTTATGTCTTCTCATAATGTGCCAAAAAAATTATAACTGCTTCTTTTCTGATGTTTGTGATATGTTGTCTTTGCGACTTCAATTTCCTCCAAATGTCCAGATTGCTCATCTTGGCTGTCCAATGAACTTTAAGCATTCTTCTATATAACCACAACTTCAAGGCGTCCAAGGATTTCAAAATGTATTTCATATACCAGAAAAAACTTAGTAGTCATTGTTTTTCAACATTAGAGACAAACTGGAAAATATATGACAACTTGAAACGTTTGTGGGGAAAATAGTAAGAGGAAGACAGTGAGAGAAGATTCTTTATAGCCCTTTGCCATGTCGCGGAGAGATGTCCACAAAGGAACTGATAACATGTCATTAACAATTGCAAGATGTGGAGAAACATGCTCGCACACGCCAATCGCCAAAGTGCTTGGTGAAGTTATGTTTCAGTATGGAGCAGTGGTAACTCAGTGGCCAACACGCTTACCTCTCGGCCCGGCGGTAATGTACTCGAACCTCATCTGGTGTGTGTGTGTGTGGGGGGGGGGGGGGGGGAGAGAGAATTATTTAATTGACCCGGTTTCCCTGGTCGAATCAATCTAAAATCGCTGAGTATCAATTTACTGCAGTGGGTAAGTGTTGTGAAGTTAAGGCTCCGGTATAATATTGACCGCAATCTACACTCGATTGTTCGGTATAATATTGACCGCAATCTACAATCGATTGTTCGGTATAATATTGACCGCAATCTACACTTAATTGTTCGGTATAATATTGGCCGCAATCAACACTCGATTGTTCGGTATAATATTGACCGCAATCTACACTCGATTGTTCGGTATAATGTTGACCGCAATCTACACTCGATTGTTCGGTATAATGTTGACCGCAATCGACACTAAATTTGTCTATACAAATATGAGGTTAACACCATCATGTACTCAAGACATGGAGAAGAGTTCTTTATTGTTTACTTTGACTATTTTCCATGCGAGTATTTGAGAGGGCAGTCGAGTCAGGAACAGTTCAAAGAGACGGCAGGCAAGTGCGGCCACTATGTGTGGCTTGTAGTACTCAGTATGGGTAATCATTCTCGGCCTGTTCGACGTCTGCTGGGGGATATCGAGCACATATCAGATACGTCCCTAGTGCAATCACAATGATTCTTCGATTTATAATAATAATAATAATAATAATAATAATAATAATAATAATAATAATAACCATACTTCTAATGTCTGCACGTATGTGTATAGACACCTAAGTATGATCTATACGCCATGATAATAGGTAAAAGACCTTCTGTTGGAACTAAACTCCATGATGGTAGATGAAAGTCCTATGTAAGATCTATACTCCATGATAATAGATACAAGACCCTCGTAGGATTTATACGCCTGGATGGAAAGAAGAAGGCATAAGTAGCTTCTATACTCCATTTTTAAAGAGAACAGACCGTAACGCACCTCCACTGTCCAGCATAAACAAAGAAAGACAATAAGGAAAATCTAGACACCAGTGTAATAGCGGAAAGAGCACATGCCGAAACTAACGTCAATGTTGACTTGAAAAGACCGCATGGACAATCTATATCCCAGTGTAGAAATGGGAAAACGACAAGGAAACCCGGGATCTCAATGTAGAAGTGGGAAGACCATATGGAAAATCTTGAATCCAAAGTAAAAGTTGGAATATCATATGAAACATCTCGACTACAATGTAGAATTGGAAATACTGTGTGAAAAAAAAATCTTTACTACAGTGTAGATGTGGGAAGACGGAAAAATTATGTTTACAATGTAGAATTTGGAATATTATGTGAAAAGTCTTGACTACAATGTAGAAGTGGGAATATCATGTGGAAAATCTTCAATCCAATTAAAGGTGGGAATACCATGTAAAACATATTGACTACATGTAGAAGTGGGAATACCATGTAAACCATCTTGACTACAATATAGAACAGGGAATATTATGTGAAAAAAGTGGGGACTTCGAGTTAGAAGTAGAAAGATCACATTTAAAATATACACCCCGATGTGAAAGTAAGTGGAAAGACCGCAAGGTATCTCTACAAACGAGAATATTTGAAACAAGGCTAGGTTGCCTTAACATCACATATAGAAAACAAAAGAAGAATAAGGTCCCCCCCCCCTCCTCTTTGACCCGAGTTAGGTGAGACAGATGTACTGTACTCCTACATCCCAGAGTAGAAGAGGAAAGACTAAAAAGTACACCCCGGTGTAGAAAGTAAAGATAATGAATCAAATAATACTACGATCAGCATTATCATATCCCCGATGCCGATATGCCAGGACGGTCATGCTTCGCCATCGCACACGATCAACGGCGCCTTGGATCAGGACTTTAATTTGTCGAAACATAATTTATTATGCATCTTTAAAGAAAGTTGTCAGTCTGTCATTGCTTTCCTGTATAGCAATGACCATATTGGTCGGTGACCGTTGCCGCTGTCTCTATAAAGTGATCTTCTATTTATAGTCGCGAGATTGAGACCATAACCAACAGCTATATGTTGGGGGTTCTCAAGCTCGTTCCACCATATGCTCCTATGGTTTAACGTAACGCTGGTTGTGTGGCTAAACTGTACAGTTTAGGCTAGCAGAGAGAATGGGGTGCCTTCCTTCTCCTTTGATATTAGATGCCTCTACCCTGCAACGTAGAAAACAACGCGTTTTTTTTTTATCTCGTCCTTGACTTGGGGACGTAATTTACAAGTAACTCAGTCGGATTGGGTTCGCCTGATGGCGAGGCACGTTGATAATTATAACATGGAAAGCTAGTCCACACTACAAAAAAATAAATTCAGTGCGCTAGAAGTAGTAGCATGTGTATGACTACGCTTGAATTCAAAGCGAGCGAACGCGACACAAAAATTCCCTGGAAAGTTTTGGGGTCTACACCGGTCATCAACTCGTGCTGTGGCGAATTGTTTCGTTTTTTTCTTTTTGTTAATTAATTAATTTATTTTTGCGCGCGCTCGCTGTGAATTCACGCGTAGACTACGCACGATTTCTAGTAGCACTTGCCTGATTTTTGCGTGTGGATTAGATTTCCCTATTGCCAGTGCTCCTCGCCATCAGGCAAACCCACTCCGACTTCAGAGGTGCTTGTAAGTTACTTCCCCAAGTCAAGGACGAGAAGTCAATATTTTAATCCAACTGATCGGTGTAGGGGTTGAACCCCGTACCTCTGCACACCGGATTTTTAAGAACGAGCGTTCTTATCCATTCGGCCATGCTGGCCCCCGTTTCGTTTGAGAACCGCGGCTGTAGGTGGCGCGCGCAAACCACCGGCGGTTTCTTAGATATGTCTGATCAATAGAATCTGTTGCGTGCATTAGATGGCCCTGGAGCGCACACTGATCTCACGCTGCGGCTTGCTTAACACGCCACAGGTACACCGCACGTGTACAGATCGCAGATATGTAAGCGGACAGGCTTTGAGTGGGTAAGGCAGCGGGTAAATGGACAGAAGGACTCGTGGCATGGGATGGGAGGCAGACAATGACGGGGAACAAAGACTAGCGGATGAGTGGATGGAGAAAGCGGGTAAATGGACAAGAATCGACATAGATTGTTTAGACAGTTAATGGAGACAGTGGGTAAATGGACATGGATTGATTAGGATGAGAGAGACAGCAGGTAAATGGACATGGATTGATTAGAAGGTTGAGAGAGACAGCGGGTAAATAGAGAAGGATTTATGAGAAGGTTGAGAGACAGCGGGTAAATGGATATGGATTTATTAGAAAATTGAGGGAGACAGCGGGTATATGGACAAAGATTGATGAGAAGGTTGGGGAAGACAGCGGATAAATGGAGATGATTGATGAGAAGGTTGAGTGAGACAGTGGGTAAATGGACAAGGATCGATGAGAAGGTTTAGGGAGACAGCGGGTAAATGTACAAGCATTGTTAAGGAGGTTGGGGGAGACAGCGGGTAAATGGACAAGGATTGATGAGAAGTTTGAGGCAAACAGCAGGTAAATGGACATGGACTGATTAGAAGTCTGAAGCAAACAGCGGGTAAATGGACATGGACTGATTAGAAGTTTGAGGCAAACAGCGGGTAAATGTACAAGGATTGATGAGAAGTTTGAGGGAGACAGCGGGTAAATGGACAAGGATTGATGAGAAGGTTTAGGGAGACAGCGGGTAAATGTACAAGGATTGTTAAGGAGGTTGGGGGAGACAGCGGGTAAATGGACAAGGATTGATGAGAAGGTTGAGGCAGACAGCGGGTAAATTGACATGGATTTATTAGAAGGTTGATAGAGAGAGTTGGTAAATGGACATGGATTGATGAGAAGGTTGACGGAGGCAGCGGGTAAATGGACAATGATTGATGAGAAGGTTTAGGGAGACAGCGGGTAAATGTACAAGGATTGTTAAGGAGGTTGGGGGAGACAGCGGGTAAATGGACAAGGATTGATGAGAAGGTTGAGGCAGACAGCGGGTAAATTGACATGGATTTATTAGAAGGTTGATAGAGAGAGTTGGTAAATGGACATGGATTGATGAGAAGGTTGACGGAGGCAGCGGGTAAATGGACAATGATTGATGAGAAGGTTTAGGGAGACAGCGGGTAAATGTACAAGGATTGTTAAGGAGGTTGGGGGAGACAGCGGATAAATGGACAAGGATTGATGAGAAGGTTGAGGCAAACAACGGGTAAATGGACATGGACTGATTAGAAGTTTGAGGCAAACAGCGGTTACATGGACTGATTAGAAGGATGTGGGGGGAGGGGGGGGGAGACTGCCGGTAAATGTACAAGGATTGATGAGACGTTTGAGGGAGACAGCGGGTAAATGGACAATGATTGATGAGAAGGTTTAGGGAGACAGCGGGTAAATGTACAAGGATTGTTAAGGAGGTTGGGGGAGACAGTGGGTAAATGGACATGGACTGATTAGAAGTTTGAGGCAAACAGCGGGTAAATGGACAAGGATTGATGAGAAGGTTGAGGCAGACAGCGAGTAAATTGACATGGATTTATTAGAAGGTTGATAGAGAGGGTGGGTAAATTGACAAGGATTGATGAGAAGGTTGAGGGAGGCAGCGGGTAAATTGACAAGGAATGATGAGAAGGTTGAGGCAGACAGCGGGTAAATTGACATGGATTTATTAGAAGGTTGATAGAGAGGGTGGGTAAATTGACAAGGATTGATGAGAAGGTTGAGGGAGGCAGCGGGTAAATGGACAATGATTGATGAGAAGGTTGAGGGAGACAGCGGGAAATGTACAAGGATTGTTGAGGAGATTGAGGGAGACAGCGGGTAAATGGACATATATTGATTAGAAGTTGGAGGAGACAGCGGGTAAATGTACAAGGATTGATGAGAAGGTTTAGGGAGACAGCGGGTAAATGGACATAGATTGATTACAAAGTTGAGGGAGAAAGCGGGTAAACGGACAATGATTGATGGGAAGGTTGAGGCAGACAGCGGGTAAATTGACATGGCTTTATTAGAAGGTTGATAGAGAGAGCGGGTAAATGGACAAGGATTGATGAGAAGGTTGAGGGAGACAGCGGGTAAATTGACATGGATTTATTATAAGGTTGATAGATACAGCGGTTAAATGCACTAGGATTGATGAGAAGGTTGAGGGAGACAGCGGGTAAATGGACATGGATTTATTAGAATTTTGAGGGATATAACTGATAAATAGACAAAGATTTATTAGAATGTTAAGCAGATTTACACAGACAGAACGAAAGACAAGGGAATTTATAGAAAGGCACGCGATGGCTGGACCAGAGATAGCAAGCTGCTTGATTAAATATTCAGAACCCAGCCGGATCTCGCTGTTCACTCATGTAAGACTTGGTGCTGATTGGCAGGCGTCCTCACTGGAAAGCGGCAGTCATTGCCAGCATACATAGTATGAGTTTCAATCAATACATGTTATGTATTTCTCAAGAAGGTAAAGTCACGGTGGAATCGCGATAGAGCAGTGGCTAGCGCGGTTAACTGCCGGCCTGGTGGTCATGTATTCGAATCTTTATCGAGGCCTGACAATGCCTCGATAAAGACAATGCCTGACACCCCGTACCCCCCCCCCCACCCTACCCCCACCCCTTGCTATATGCTTGTGAAATATGGATTTTTATCAGCGACATGCTAAGAAATTAAACCACTTCCACACAGTCTGCCTTAGGAAGCTATTGAAGATTAAATGGCAAGACAAGATCCCTGACACTGAAGTTCTAGAAAGAGCATCCATGCCCAGTATCCACACTCTACTAATGAAGAATCAGATTTGCTGGGCTGGTCACTTGACTCGCATGCCAGATCACAGGCTCCCTAAACGCATTTTTCTACGGCGAGCTGCGTTGTGGTAAACGCTCCCAAGGGGGCCAGAGGAAACGCTTTAAAGACACTCTGAAAATCTCACTGAAAGCCATCGTGGTCGTCGTCGTTTATTCGCACTGCGAGCGCTATCAAGACAACTGAATAAGTCAAGAAGCCTGATACGGGGGAATATAGACGTCGCAAGAACACCAAGAAACACGCGGTATCCAAGATGTGCAGCGTGGGAGCCGACAAGAAGAAGAACGTGGAGAGCCTACCTGCTAGCTGCATCAAAGAGCCTGATACTACAGC
This sequence comes from Cepaea hortensis, assembly GCA_963921405.1. Lineage (NCBI taxonomy): Eukaryota > Metazoa > Mollusca > Gastropoda > Stylommatophora > Helicidae > Cepaea > Cepaea hortensis. Next base: position 34,292,143 of record OY992883.1, on the reverse strand, counting down.
TATTACTGAAGCTACCACGAGGGAGAAGATCGACAGCCCAACACAGACAAGAGTCAAGACAACAGAGAAGAAGGAGGAGAAAGACACCAGAGAAGGGAACACCGACTCAAAAACAGTCCGATGGATTGTCAAGCGGATTCAAGTAGAGCTGACAGATGAAGAAATCCTAAACAGCTACGAGAAGAGAATCATCACATCCGATTCTTGAAGGCGGAGCGGCTCCTCACCTACTCCAAGATACCTACAACCTTGGCACTGGTGACGTCGGAGGGCAGCGAGATGCCTACCACAGTATCAATCAGCAAGAAAATACATCAGCCAGAGAGATTCATCCCAAGAGTCAATCAATGATCAAGATGCCAGAGGGCCGGCCACAGCAGAGCAAAATGTCACAGTAAGACGGAAATCTTTCGATACTGCGCCGATCACCACGCCTTCAAGGAGTGTCCGCTGGCCAAGCTGGACACGGACTTCCGAGCACTCAAGAACAAAAGAAAGTGCGCCAACTGCATGGGCAAACATGGATCAAGATACCTGGGCTGTCCGTACCTGCAAAGACAGAGAGACGTCTTAAAGATCGCCATCACCACAAAGACACCATACAACGAAGCAATGCGGAGGTGCGAGACAGCAACCTGCATCTCACAAGCCGAGAAAGAGCAACTGCAAAGCCAGGTTGAGGAGTTAAAGAAGCAAGTCAAGCTACTGCAAACATCGGCACCAACCAGCGACAATGGGAAACTTCTTGCCGAAATAAAGGAAATCCAGCGGGACATCAAACAAGAGGTGGAGAATATGAGGCAGATGGCAAAGATAAATGAAAGGATTCTGCGAGACATCAAAGCGGTAAGAGAAATGCTAACAACTGAAAGGGAGCCAACCCAAATCAAACCAGCACAAGAAACAGAAAAGCACACAGAGAAACCGCAAGATGACATCCAACAAGAGACCGAGCCGGAACCGCAAGACAAATCCAGCAGCCCAGCCACGACAATATCCCGCCAGACATCCGAAGAAACCCGAGACGAGCACCCTGAGGACGACACGGAGAGGCCCCGGTGGCCTACCTTGGAGGAGCTACGAGAGTCGGCAAGAATTGAGAAACTAAGGCACCAGGAATTCAAAAGGTGCTGGATTGAAAGAGAAAAGAAGAAACCCAAGAAACTCGGGAGACCGGTAGAATACCCAGATAGAATTACTGAATATGAGGATGGACCAGGCTACACGCATTATATAGAAGACGGAGAGATGCTCTCGTGGATGACCGCAGAAGAAAAAATCGAATGGCAACAGAAGCTCAAACTCGAAGAAGAAAAAAAGGCACAATGAGGAAATGGAAACGTCGAAACGCTCCTACAGAAAGTACACAAAAAAGGAGACAAAAAGACCAAATAAAAAGTCCTTATAAGGACTGCAGCCAGTCAAGCCTGACGAGCCAGGAGCCTACACCAACAAAGAAAACAACAAGAACAGACGAACACAAAGGATAGCCGCCGACCCATCCCCCAGCTGACGTCACAGACACAAACCAACATAATCAGTCCGAGATAGGACTCACAAGACAAGAATTAGGGTGAATGAACCCACAAAAACCACGGACCTCAACAATAACCACAGCTGAAAAACGCAGGTTGAACGAGGCCGAATTTGGAATTTTTGTTTTGAAAATTGGAATCAAGGAAAGCTTTTGGATTTCATCATGACACCTGGGAGATTGCTGCTAAAGACCGTAATTCGTGGCGTGCATCATTACATCAGGGTGCTGTCACTTGTGAAGCAACCAGGACTGCAAGAGCTGTGAAAAAAAAGGCTGGACAGAAAAACCACTGCAGGAGATCCTCCTCCTGGAACGTCAAGCATTCTTTGCCCCCACATTGTCAAAGAGTATTTCGAGCCAAATTAGGCCTTATCAGTCATCATTGAACTCACGGCTCCATACTTTCAACCCCACTGGATGAAATGAATGGTCATCATCATTCTTGATGGACAAACAACATCGAGGCCAATCCTTTATTCTTTTAAATTGAACAAGGCTTCCAGATCGAGCCAGATTAAACTGAAATGCTCTAGGACAGTGGTTCTCAACCGGCGGGGGGGGGGGGGAAGGGGGGGATTGGGGGTTTCCAGGGGAGGAGGGATTAAGATTATTTCAAGATTGCGTTAATACAAGAACCGATTAATTGATATTGTTTTTCCCTATGTACTTTACGGTTCTGTACTTCTCGCTCTTCTGAAATTTGTTTTATAATGTAAGTAGACCTGCAAATCATGTTTTATGTGGTCGTCTAGACGTGTTCTTAGTATGTTTATTAAATTTAGTTTCAATTTTTACGTATACTGTGTTGGCCCCGGGGGAGGGGGGGTATAGGGAGGACATTCAAAAGGGGGAGGAGAATGACATTCTGAAAGTATGGTGAAGGGATGCATGGGCCAAGAAAGGTGGAGAACCACTGCTCTAGATAGTACAGGCGGCGGGCGAGATATTGACGACATCATCTGTCGAGTGGCGATCGGTCTAGGGCAGTGGTTTTCAACAGGTGGGGTATTCCCCGGGGAAGGGGGGATTTACGGTTTCCGGGGGGGGGGGGATTAAGACCACAGATTGGCTGACTCAAACTGGCTTCAAGACCATACAAAACGCGATTGTTACCCCTTTCTTGAATTATGTGTGAGCACGTGGGTGTGTATATATGTGTGTCGGTGTGTGTCTGTGTGTGTCTGTATGTGTGTGTGTGTGTGTGTGTGTGTGTGTGTGTGTGTGTATGTGGGGGGGGGGAGGGGAATTACATTTTGGAAAGGGGGGAAATGACATTCTGAACATATGGTGAAAGGGTGTATAAGCCAAAAAAGTTTGAGAACCACTGGTCTAGGGAGTACAGAAGGCTCTCGTGGCACCGACCACATCATCTGTCGAGAGGCGAACGGTCTCTGATGGTCTCGTTGATGTGGTTAAGCTGCCTGCCTTGCGATTGGAAGGTCGGGGGTTCGATTCCGGATTTCCTCATTCGGTTTACGACTGCAATTTTTTGTGTGGAGACTCCAGGTGGTCGTTGCTGGAGCTAGGAAGTTCGTGTTGTGTGCGAAGCTTTCTACAGGAAGCCCTATGCAAAAAGAGACCGAATCATATGGGATACAACCCAATGCCATGAAGTGGAACATTTGGTCTTTACACTCCATTTAAACCGATGAGTCTATAAATATACAGGGCTCGCATCACATGGCTCACATCATACACCCAATATGCCCCAAGGCGTGTAAAATTGGCCTTTTATGTTTGTTAAGGTAATGTCACAGGCTGTGAGGCAGGCAGACAGATGGGATGTGAGATAAAAAGACACATAAACGTTCAGATCAAAAGACAGGGAAATTAAAAAAGAGATATGCTGGTTACCGGCAAGCCTCAACAGCAAACGTTGCGCTTGAAATATGGTTAGTGATCTTGTTTCTTCTTCTTCTTCTTCTTCTTCTTCTTCTTCTTCTTCTTCTTCTTCTTCTTCTTCTTCTTCTTCTTCTTCTTCTTCTTCTTCTTCTTCTTCTTCTTCTTCTTCTTCTTCTTCTTCAGGAAAAAGTAATAAATATCCGGAATGTTTTAAAGCAATGAAGCAAATATAATAACACTCTATAGAAAATAGACTCAAAGAAACAAATGTAATATAAGTCCGGAATAGATATAAACAAAGAAGCAAAAGTAATAAATGTCCGAAATAGATGAATTGGACTATAAAAAGCTGATTGGTTGTAGCAGGTGTGTTTGTGTAATTCAATTAACTAGCGATAACAAACTGACAATTATGAACCATCCGGCTAGTGGAAAGAACACAACCCGTGACAACCATAACACTAAGCGACCTTGCCAGTTCTGCCACAACAAAGACAGCACACGGTGTATTTCTATAACAAATACAAACCTCACCACAGGTAACACATAATATATAAGTGTATCTTCTCGGCTTCCTAGATGGCAAATGGGTCATTGTTAAGTTCTACGGTTCCCAGTTATAGCTACACGCAACGCTGTGCTTCAGTGAAGTGGAACGGGGATTTGATTCCTCTTTGTTTTACAATCAGAATTGTTTTGTTATTGCTGTTATTGCTATGTAACGATTGTTATTATTGTTACTGTTACTGGCGTGAAGTTACGTTGTCCGCCTCAAGCATTTCGGTCGCATTGTTGTAGTTGTTATTGCGTGTATTCCGCAGTATGTACCTTATGAGAGGAGCGGCTGACCGAGTGGCTAGAATGCCGGAATCTCCTTCGGGAGACCGGGGTTTGAATCCTCGGTAAGGTGGGGTTTTTTCTGTCGGGGAGCACAAAAAAACCCTTACCCTGCAGAGTTCGCGGCGACTCACTAGCCAGGCGGCCTTAATTCATCAGGCTCAAGACCTCCTGCCATACACCGCAAGGTGCTATGTAGGCAGTAAATGACAGTTTTGACAGTAACTGACGAGATGCAGCTTAAACATGCCAGGCAACAAATAATGCAATCTATTGATTGTGTCTTCGTTATGCAAACATAAGGTAATATTTCTTCTTCATCGTCATGGGTATTCTAAGACATGTTCTGTCACATTCCGCCCAAGGGGCCTATTCTGCTTTGTGGGAGCCGGGATAACAGTGCTTCTTATTAACCGTTTGGGAATCCCCCCCCCCTCCTGGGGGGTGGGGGATTTTATGGTTTCGGGGAGGCGAGGGTTAAGATTACTTCAAGAACGCGTTAATACAAGAACCGATTACATGATATTGTTTTTCCTTCCATACTTTACGGGTCTGTACTTCTCGCCCTTCTGAAATTCGTTTTATAACTTAAGTAGACCCGCAAATCACGTTTTATGCAAACGTCTAGATTTGTTCTAGCACGTGTTATTAAATTTAGCTTCCATTCTTACGTTTACTGTGTAGGGGTGGGGGATTTATAGGGAAGAAATACGAAAGGGAGAATGACATTCTGAACATATGGTGAAGGGGTGCATGGGCCAAAAAGGAAAAAGGGTTGAGAACCACTGGAATAGAGGCTACCAAGCTTGCTTGTTGGCCCGTCGAATTTGCATCGAGGCGGATTTTTAAATGATCCTGGCTTCCTGGTTGGAAAAACTTAAAATAAGTCAAGTAAATTAGCAGATAGGCTTGCCGGCTTGGCTGCAGTAGGGGGAGGACGAGCAATGGACCGGGCTGACATCCTGAACGCCCTGGTGGAGGCAGGACTAGTACACCATCCAAAGGATGGATGTGATTCTGCAGCTTTGACAGACTGCAAGAACATCAAGCCAAACGGGATCAAGCTAGACTAGAGCCCCACGGGGGATGCTAAACAAGAGTAGCCGAGCGACACACAGCTGGCGGGAGATATTGATGAGAAGATGTGAGCAGTTATGGACTAATAGGTCCATGTACAGTGAGGACGTTCTGCTGTCTAAGTGAAGTCAAGACCCTTAAAGCGCATTAGGCATGTGTTGCTAGACCCATATTTCTATAGACCAATCAGCACTAGGTGGGTCATGTGGGCAGTATCATGTCAGCGGCCTTTACTCCCGCAAGACATTTCCTGGTACCTATTTCAAGCTGGGTCGACCTGTGAGCTCAGATCAAATTTTTTTTTTTTTTTAAACTTCGAATCCGACCCGTTACGGATCAAACCCGTGACTACCAGACCGGCAGGCGAGCGTCTAGCCACTGCGCCAACGAGGCCCCCAAACCTACAATGGGTGTCGGGAAATACCTTAGGAAGTAAAAGCGCCCGATGTGAATTTGACGACATAAAGCTTCCGGTGTCGATTAATCTATACACATATTGAACCAGAACCATATGCCGTTATTGCATGAACGTGTATATAGTCTTCTACATTGTACCGTCAACTGTCAGCTACTGCCGTAGTAACTTGCGGTGTAAGACAGGGAAGTCTTGAGGCTCAGAAATTAAGGCCGCCTGGCTAGTTCAGTAGCCGCAAACTGTACAGGTTAGGTTTTTATTTTTGTCCCCGACATAAACAAATATTTTACTTATTCATCATATCCCTTTGGCCAGGAAAAATGCCTCAAGCTTATTTTATACGCGCAATATGGAAAAATAATGTCTGCTGCTGATCGTTAATTATCTTTAGGCAATGCATAATTCACGAATGTCTGAACTTCAAGAGCATGAGCGGTTTGTGTTGAGCTTTCTCCTTAGATTTTCATATTTCACCGAACACTACACGGCTTTATGTTGTTTGTAGTTGACGGGAAATTATTCAGCTGTATAATATATAAATCCTAAATGATCTCTTGGCTAAGCTGAGAAAACCAGCTCATTTCTGTTGGCGTCTCGAATAAATCTAATTGAAAACCTTAACTCGAAGATTATATTATTTTCCTCTCCTTATGTTGGGATGTCAGACAGAACAAGGGGGAACAAGAGGGAAAATGAGGGAAGAAGAAGGAATGCGTGGGTTGGCTGTGAATGATCTCAAAAACTTGAGTTTGCATTATTAATTCCGATGCATTGGCACTGAAATCCGCCTGATACGAGAAAGAAAAGAAACGTTTTTATATGGGAATAAGAATAGGGTGGTGACTTTTCTGCAGACCATCTCCGTGGGGATTGCGTCGCAGAGCTCTTCTTCCCTTCTCCACGCCAGAAGCCAGCAAGGTGTACAATGACGGTATTGGAACTTCACATCCGCGGCTGGATGAAGCTACGTTATGATTCAGCACAGCACGTACAGACGCTCTGGGATGAAGCTATGTTATGATTCAGCACAGCACGTACAGACGCTCTGGGATGAAGCTACGTTATGATTCAGCACAGCACATACAGACGCTCTGGGATGAAGCTACGTTATGATTCAGCACAGCACGTACAGACGCTCTGGGATGAAGCTACGTTATGATTCAGCACAGCACGTACAGACGCTCTGGGATGAAGCTATGTTATGATTCAGCACAGCACGTACAGACGCTCTGGGATGAAGCTATGTTATGATTCAGCACAGCACGTACAGACGCTCTGGGATGAAGCTATGTTATGATTCAGCACAGCACGTACAGACGCTCTGGGATGAAGCTATGTTATGATTCAGCACAGCACGTACAGACGCTCTGGGATTCGGCCTAAAAAGGCAGTGATTATCCCATGGGCACTTAGCCCGATTTTTATTTTCTTATCCGTTTACAAGACATCGCTGACAACACCAGAATTTTACTGCTGTAGTTGATGTCTTGGCAAGTTTACGTTCAGTAGTTGAACATTGTTTTCTGAATGACCGGCTCCCATACCAACTCGTTAAAAATCAGCGCAATGCGGTCTGTTGCCAAATCGGTCGCCGCTGGGTTTCTAATGCGGGTAAGCGGGCTTACGAATCGCCTTTGTAAGACCTTCGCCATGTAGACGGCACTTAGCCCGATTAGAAGAAATAAACTGGAGAACTTGGTGACAACTGGCAAGATCGAAGGGAAGAGAGCCAGGGGAGGGCAGAGAAGTAAATACCTGGATGGCTTGGCCACGTTTTATGATCGAGACAAGAACACTGAGTTGATCCTCGACTCTGGCGATCGAGTGAGCTGCCGAAACATGACCGCCCACGCTTACCGGCATGGCACATGATGATGGTAACTTAGCCCAAGTACGGGATAAAATATCAATAAGAAACTCAAACGCCCTTGAGTAAAGTAAAATGATTAACATGAACAACATTCCGATAGCATGTTTGAACTAATTTAGAACTAGGAAGTCCATCGTGGGCGAGAAACTTCCTCTTGAATCAAAGACGAGCACTAAACCCTCTCCCTCCTGTTCGAACCCCCTCAGGGGTGAGGTTTGTTTTGTTTTAATTGACCTGGGATCCCAGATAGACCCAGCCTAAATTGGACACCAAGAAGTGTTCTGGGAAATAAAGGGGGTCGGGTGGTATCGACCATATCATACATCGACTAGCGACTGGTCTAACATATAGGGCCAAAAACACACGTGGTGTGAACATGGGATCTCTACTCTTAATTTATGTGATACTCTGTTGATCGTGTAAGATCACACGCTTATCCGCAGGGCGCATGATGAGCATGAATTCATGTGATACATTCAACATCTTGTCCGCGTCTGTGGCTTAAGGGTAATTAAGGAAATTTCACAATCCTGACAAAACAGGTTCGAAGTCAGCCACGGACGATTTGAGAGCAGATCACTCTGCGTCCATTTTCAGTATGGTATGAGCGTCGGTCTTTAATCGCAAAACTACGGAACGTAAAATTGCCTAGAAATCACATTATGGGGTTGATTGTGACGTCATGTAAAGAACATGAAACTAACTTATTAACCCCAAGGGCAGAATAAACTATAAATGAAGAACTAAAACTTTCAAGAATGAAGTTAACAGAAACGACAATCCTATATGTCTGAATTAATTTAACATTTTCCACGTGGATAACAATTCCTTTCAGATTAATATTCGAAATGTGGCTGATTCGGTCATATGATTATTAATCCGAGACTTGGGGTGGGCCCTAAAATATCACTTCTCTTCTGAGGTTGAAAGAGGTAAGCGTACTGGATGAATGAATGGAACTGGAAAATCCACCTTGGCAGATAAACTTCCTAGTGAACCACATGCGAGCACAAAATATACCCCTCTCACTACTTTCATTTCTCTAATATAGTCCAAGTTTGTTTCAGGTATTAGGGATAGTCCGGCTCCGTGGCCTAGCGGTTAACGACTTCACATGTGCGTCATATGTCTTTACCTCGTTTATCATCATCATCATCATCATTATCATTATCATCATCGTCATTATCATCATCATCATTCATGTCACAAAACTATATGATTATAACCTGAGTTATATGTAATACAGAGTGGTGTAATTCTTAGGACACAAAGCCATATGATTGTAACATGAGTTGCATGGAATACAGAGAGGTGTCATGCGTCGGGGTGCACTAAATTATTAATTAGTGTATGTGTTATCATTAACATGTTCTCTTCTGCTAGACAGGACATTATACATCAAAGTGCCTTTCATCCTGAGTTTGATTGATTGTTTATACTCCTTCTCAGCATGTTTCTTCATCTAACTCATTCTCATCATTCATCAGACATAATATTTATATGTGCATGACGTGCTGTATAGAACATGTAGTGAAAACGAGAGTGTTGACGTGCTATATAGAACCTGTAGTGAGCACGAGAGTGTTGACGTGCTATATAGAATATGTAGTGAGAACAAGAGTTTTGACGTGCTATATAGAATCTGTAGTGAGAACAAGAGTGTTGACGTGCTATATAGAACCTATAGTGATAACAAGAGTGTTGACATTCTATATAGAACCTGTAGTGAGAACAAGAGTTGACGTGCTATATAGAACCTGTAGTGAGAACAAGAGTGTTGACGTGCTATATAGAACCTGTAGTGAGAACAAGAGTGTTGACGTGCTATATAGAACCTGTAGTGAGAACAAGAGTTTTGACGTGCTATATAGAATCTGTAGTGAGAACAAGAGTGTTGACGTGCTATATAGAACATGTAGTGAGAACAAGATTTTTGACGTGCTATATAGAACCTGTAGTGAGAACAAGAGTGTTGACGTGCTATATAGAACCTGTAGTGAGAACAAGAGTTTTGGCGTGCTATATAGAATCTGTAGTGAGAACAAGAGTGTTGACGTGCTATATAGAACCTGTAGTGAGAACAAGAGTGTTGACGTGCTATATAGAACCTGTAGTGAGAACAAAAGTCTTGTCGTGCTATATAGAACATGTAGTGAGAACAAGAGTTTTGACGTGCTATGTAGAACATGTAGTGAGAACAAAAGTCTTGACGTGCTATATAGAACATGTAGTGAGAACAAGAGTTTTGACGTGCTATGTAGAACCTGTAGTGAGAACAAGAGTGTTGACGTGCTATATAGAACATGTAGTGGGAACAAGAGTTTTGACGTGCTACAACCAATAAATGCTGTGGTTGACTGCCGTGTCATGTAAAGGATATGCAACCGACTGTTATATGTACGAGGAACACAGGCAATAAGCAGGCATGCTGAGGAACAGCTAAAGGTCGTGGGAACGTGATTTCTGACAAAAATGCAAAGACTTCCACGGGTGGATAGACAAACCAAAGAGACAATCACTCAAGAATAAGATGAAAACGAAAACTGACAAGTGAAATTAGACACAGCGAGTCAACATATTTTTGGGCACGTTATAACGAGAAATAAATGTAAAAACTTTGTGACAACTGACAAACTTGGTGGAAAAAAAGTAACGATAACATATATAAATATATATATAAACACCCAGATAGCTTGGCCAAATGTAATTGGGATTCGAACGCAGACCTGATCCAAGACTCTGGTAATCTCGTGAGATGGCGAGCCAGGGTCATTCCTGCTTACCAGCGTGGAACTGGATGATGATGATGATGATGATGATGATGATGATGATGATGATGATGATGATGATGATGATGATGATGATGATGATGATGATGATGATGATGATGATGATGATGCACTTGCATATGAGTTCGCCTAGCTTTTCTCCTTTTTATGAGAAGACTGTAAGACCGATCAATTATCCAAGGATGAGGTGAGAGTGTTATGTCCTCGGGTTCCTGATTTGGTGAAACTCCATCATTTGTACCATATCTGGTCGTCTCAGATAGAGGTAGGCATCGTGCTTCTATGCCCCCCACTCCTCCCCAGACCGCAGTTATGTGTCAAATTGTAGTTACATTTTAGCTCTCGAGTGAATCGATCTCCGAACTAACACAACAGGATGAGAATATGTTACCCCTGTAACCCGACACCAGGCTGCTTGGCATATCGACGGACATTTATAAAAAAAAAACCTTGGGGCCAAATAAAACGTATGCTGGTTACATTTGGCTATAGTCTAAACTTGTTGAGTTTAACTGGAAACTCGAGAAGAATTGAAGGAAGCCTAGAATATATAAAATAAACAAACGATCGAAAGAGCTTTATTTTCAAAGGGTCACAAATTGGACACGCATGCACGTCATACATTCGGCTCTTCCAGTCACTTATCTTTCGCACACCAGTTATCTATCTATCATACAAGAAATTAACTGGGGAAGCCTTTGAGGCCACTAAGACAGTTGATAAATAAACATACATAGAATGCGCTCATAGAAAGAGAAGAAGGAAGTAGAGATTAGAAGACACGTTTTATAATCTCTACTTACTTCTCCTTCTATGAGTGCCAAACAATACTATGTGTGTTTAGTTATCTATCATGAATGTTACTTTTACATTTTGAAAAACATATTGTCAAATGAATGCTGTAAACATGCACCAAACATAAACAATTCACATTCCAACGTTATGAGACAGACAGACAGACAGGCAGATACGCACACAAACTATACATATGTACACTCACAAACTTTCTATACTCGTACATCCATATACACGTACATCCATACGTTCCTACGTAAGTATGCACGTATTGAGATGAAAACAGATTATCAACGAAAACAGATTAGGCACTTTTAATCTAGATACAGTTCGCAAATGGATTCTACAGGGTGTTTGTAAAGTCTCACTACACTTTGTATATAGAACAAATTTGAAAACTGAAATTCGTGACGTCATCAAAGAATGTGCCCCAAAGTCCATAGTGAAGCAATATGCAGCGAATGGCTGTCGTCTAATGGGGTAATTCTTTGCACTCCAAACAGAATGGTGTTGTCAACGGAAGAAATAACAACAAACACGTTACAGAAGGTATTTGACAATATGAAGAGATGTGTATAGTCATGTCTTGAAGCCCGTGGTAGACATTTTCAACACCTGTTATAATGAATATTTCATTGGCACTTTCCAGCTTCTCCGAAACAGTGTTAAACCATAGCAGTATCTATTGTAACTAATTTTATAAATTTTTTAGCAAATTTTTGATGACGTCATGTATTCCTTTTTTAAATTTGTTCTACACACAAAGTGTAGTGAGACTTTACAAACACCCTGTACTGTTTGATCGCTGCTCGTTAGTTGCTCACGAGAGTAAAAGACAAATATTTAGATTGATGCTCATGAGTTATGTCATGTTGGAATAAGTAGAATGACGATTCTACCTGAGTTGTACCCAGAAATGACCAATATCATTACTATACGTTTCTTTCAAATCATGGTACAAAATGATTTATTTTTAACCTCGTGACCAGGCGTCGGGCAGGTCAGCACAGAGCAAACTTTAGGGAGTAGTTCGCAGCGGGTTCATTTTGATTCTATAAATATGTGCACTCGTCACGCAAACTCCTAAAACAAAGCACACATTTCTGAGATTCTATTATTACCAGGTAAGTTAAATAATTGTTGAAATGGCTACACAAGTTCACACCTCATGCCTTTGATTAATTAGCTATAGGGTCAAGCCAGGAATAATGTTATTCGAGCGTGCGCTGTGGGCCAGGTAGGGGTAGTAAAGAATAGTAGCACTACAATATCTGTACAAGTAGTGAAAGGCGACTTATGATGGTTGGTCTGAGACTGGCTACCTCACACTGTAAGCAACAATCAGCCAACATCTAACTAGTCATGACTGGCCTTCAGAGGACTTGGCATGCGTGACTGTGGGTCTATATTTCGCTAGGAGTCTTAAACACAGGAGGAGGAGGAGGAGGAGGAGGAGGAGGAGGAGGGGGAGGAAGAGGAGGAGGAGAAGGAGGAGGAGGAGAAGGAGGAGGAGGAGGAGGAGGAGAAGCAGCAGCAGCAGCAGCAGCAGCAGCAGCAGCAGCAGCAGCAGCAGCAGCAGCAGCAGCAGCAGCAGCAGCAGCAGCAGCAGAAGAAGAAGAAGAAGAAGAAGAAGAAGAAGAAGAAGAAGAAGAAGAAGAAGAAGAAGAAGAAGAAGAAGAAGAAGAAGAAGAAGAAGAAGAAGAAGAAGAAGAAGAAGAAGAAGAAGAAGAAGAAGAAGAAGAAGAAGAAGAAGAAGAAGAATGCCATTGCTATAAGGACGCCTCGGATCTCAATCCTGACGTCAACATCAAATATGTAGTGAATAAGCAGTTGGTTGTAATATCCTATCTTTGTTAGCACCAATCACCATCTTGATGGCGCCCAGGAGCTTCTCATCCACCACTCACAATAATCTGTATATTGTAAAATCAATTCACTGCTTGATGGGCCCAGTTTTCCATTCTAACGTTCTCCATGTTACACTACTGATTCTTTACATATTGTGTCATAAATAAGAGGATCGGCTGGCCGAGTGGCTAGAACGCCGGATTCTCCTTCGGGAGACCCGAGTTCGAATCCTCGGTAAGGTGTGGAATTTTTCTCTGTCGGGGGCAAAAAGAAAATCCTAACCTGTACAGTTCGCAGCGACTGCACTAGCCAGGCGGCCTTAATTCCTCAGACTCAAAGTATCCCCCTCCACTGCCATACACCGCAAAGTACTATATTGGCAGTAAGTGACAGTTCTGTATTTTTTTAATGATGACAGTCATAAATAAACTGGTTAATGGCCCGGGGATTTCCCGTTTACTTTTCCTGATTGTAGTACTCTATCACCTTAGGAATAAATCGATGGTTCAATGGATTTTCCGTTCACAATACATTGACACTAAAATACACACCAATATGGCCATCAACCTACAAACCCACCCAATCACACATACACATACTCACCCAAATATACAAACACCTACAAATACCTAAAATCACACACACGCACATACACCCACAAATTCACTAACACACACAACCCCCCCCCCCCCCCCCACCCCCATCGTGACCCACAAATACACATACACACGTAACTAATCACTCTCTCCACCCACTAATCCACAGGCCTTATGCCTGTTTGGCAATACTATATGCGAAATATTTCCAAAAAATAAGCAAGCCAAATGTGATTTCCCTAAGAAATAAAGAGGAATATACTGTTGAAACTGACAAGTGTTTTTGTTTTATATGTCTTGTTAATGACGACTTGAAAAATGTATAGAAAAGTTATGAAAATAGATAGTAGCAGCTGTGATAGTGTTAAAACAAAATCTGCTACAAAGTTAATTAGTCTCTCCGCGATAAAGGAATGAAAATAATATCTAAGACTGAGTGGGTTAATGCAATACTTGTCTTTGACAAAAAGTGGGAAGTATTTAGTGGGCAAATGAAAGACATTACTGTCTTCTAGTTATTCTTTTGTGTTTAAGACTCATACTAGAGACTTTGCCTACAACCACGCAAACGAATCCTTTGGTAGGCTAGTCCTTGGTTGATAGGATGCTAGTTGATTTTGTTTCAATGGTTTGAGATATAATTGTCCGTTACAGGAGTTTAAGCATTTTGTGGATTAATGTATTAACTGCATGTGGCAGGGGTGAAAGCGATATTTATGACCTGTTGGGTTTATATAATGACTATATGACAGGGGTTAAAGTGATATCTATTATCTATTATATATATTATGATATATTACCTGTTGGGTAATGTAATAATTGTATTTGGCAGGGATTAAAGTGATAGCTAGAACGGACTGCGTTAAGGTAATAACTGTATGAGGCGAGGGTTAACGTGATAGATAGGACCGGATGTGTTAGTGTAATAACTTTATGTGACAGGGGTTAAAGTGATAGCTAGGACCAGTGGATTAATGTAATCACTGCAAGTGATAGGGGTTAAAGTGATAGATAGGACCGGATGTGTTAATGAAATAACTTTATGTGACAGGAGTTAAAAGTGATAGCTAGGACCAGTAGATCACTACAAGTGATAGGGGTTAAAGTGATGGCTAGTGCGGTTATGTTAAGGTAATAACTGTATGTGGCAGGAGTTAAAGTAACATTTTGGACAGTTGGGTTAATGTAATAACTGTATGGGGCGAGGGTTAAAGAGATAGCTAGGGCCTTTTGGGTTAAGGTAATAACGCTTTGCCGGCTTCCTGGCCTAGAGGTTAGCGACTTTTCTCCGTAATCTCGTATACTCTCGTAAGTAACGTGACGACAGTGAGAATCATCAGTGGTTCGAATCACGTCGGTAACTTACGGGGTATGTGAGCCGGCCGTTCAGAAAGCAATGGCAAACTACTGAGCGTAATCTTGCCAAGAAATCAACAATCAGCTGAAAGATGCTGATGTTGACAGCGATGCTCTGTAAAGGATATGCACACACACGCACACACACAGACACACACACACACAGACACAGACACACACACACACACACACACACACACATACACACACACACACACACACATATATATATATATATATATATATATATATATATATATATATATATATATATATATATATATATATATAATAACGCTATGTGGCAGGCTTTAAAGTAATTAATATCTTGGACAGTTGGGTTAATATAATCACTATATGTGATGGGAGTAAAGTCAAACAGCTCGACCTCCACACATCGTTTTATCAGAAACGCCAGCGGTCGACCTAAATATGTCAGTTTGCGCAGACGTCTTATTGCCCTCCTTTCCTTGGATGTATGCCCACGGAGATGTTTACGCCTTAGAACGTCCTTTCAGAAGATGGGGTCTCAACCTGGGGATGATTGAACCCCCAAGACCCGCTGACATATTTGGGGGAGCGGTGTTTGGTCTTTACATTTGGTTTATCATCTTCTTTTTCCGGTACATTGACTAGAGCAGACACCGATAGTCTTGATTTCCCAACCCTATAGGTCATCTGTTATTTGTTTTAGGAAAGTTAATCTAATATTGGTACGTTTCATGGTAATATAACTAGAGCAGGGGTGTCAAACTCAATCACTCAGTGGACCACAATTCAAATAACACGTAAGGTTGCAGGCCGGACAGGATAAACATTCAATCAGCCGAAAATTAAACCTTTTTTAAACATTAATATATCTGATAAAGTTGACGGTTTGTGTTTCAATGCTCATTACATCTTCCATGTCGAGGACTTTACCACACAGTGATCCTTGGTGTATGATGCAGTGATATGCTATCGGTTCACCAGTACAGTTCTCCTGCATCTCTAACCGCATCCTTTCAACTAGTCCACTTTTTTTCGCCACACATCGCCGGTGCTCCATCTGTTGTCAGTCCAACGAGTTTGTCCCAAGGCAGGTTCATGTTGGTTAAACTTTGACATTTGTTGCCAAAAATGTCTTTTCCTGTCGTTGTCCCATGCATGGATTTCATGTCCAATATTTTTTCTGTAACATTCAAACTGGAGTCCACTCCACGGATGAAGATGGCGAGCTGTGCAGCGTCAGTCGTGACATTACTTTCATTGACAGCAAGGGAGAATGCAACAAAGTCTTTGCCTTTTTCGATCAGCTATGTTTTCACATCAGTGGCCATCTCACAAACCCGATCAACAATCGTATTTCTGCTGAGGCTTATCTTTGCAAACATCTGCTTTTTGTCTGAACACAAGACGTTACACACTTTCATCATGCAGCGCTTTAGAAACCCTCCTTCTGTAAATGGTCGTCCTGATTTTGCGATCTCCTCTGACACAATAAAACTTGCTTTGACTGCAGCATCAGTTTGTGATTTTGCTTTGGTGAAAAACATCTGCTGTGATGTTAGATGCCTCTTCAATTCTTCTAACTTCTGTAGCTTCTACTCTGCATTCAGATTTTCAGAATCAACTTTTCTCTTGGCTATTTTAAAGGCTAGCTTTGATTTTAAAAGATTGTGCATCTACCAACAGACGCTTGATTGATATCAGGTTAGCCGTTGCGGGAAAATTTGATGTAATTAATATCCAGGCATTACACTATTTTCATTTTTTATGCGCCAATCCAAAACGAGCATCTGAAAGTTGCTAGGTAACTATAACGACGAATACTAACTCACTACGCAACTTTTATTTTCGCTTATTCTGATCGAAGCGAACACGCTCTCAGGTAGCCTATCATTCGGAATGCTGCTAATTAGGGAATTTGATTTGCACTTTATATCGTGACCATAAAAAAATATTTTTGCCTAAAATTATCTCTTGGGCCTAATATATTTATACGTCGGTTGAGACCTCTCGGGTCTGATATGATTGTACGGCGAGCCGGATGTGGCCCGCGGTCCTTGAGTTTGACACATGTGAACTAGAGAGTCCTTCTCTGAGGTCTACAGGGAAAACAATGTCTCCTATCTCTGAGATCCAGAGGGCAAACAATGTCTCCTTTCTCTGAGGCATACATAGCAAACAATGTCTCCCTTCTCTGAGGTCAACAGGGCAAACACTGTCGCATTTTTCAGAGACCTACAGGTCAAACAATGTCTCCTTTCTCTGATTCCCAGAGGGCAAACAATGTCTTCTTTCTATGAGGCCTACAGGATAAACAATGTCTCCTTTCTCTGAGACTTACAGGGCAATGTCTCCTTTCTCTGAGGCTCAGAGGACAAACAATGTCTCTTTTCTCTGAGGCATACATAGCAAACAATGTCTCCTTTCTCTGAGGCCTACAGGACAAACACTGTCGTATTTCTCTGAGACCTACAAGGCAAACAATGTCTTCTTTCTCTGATTCTCAGAGGGCAAACAATGTCTTCTTTCAATGGGGCCTACATGGCAAACAATGTCTCCTTTCTCTGAGGCTTACGGGGCAAACAATGTCTCCTTTTTCTTAGGCCTACAGGGCAAACAATGTCTCCTTACTCTGAGACCTACAGGGCAAACAATGTCTCCTTACTCTGAGACCTACAGGACAAACAATGTCTCCTTACTATGAAATCTACGGTCAATGTCTCTGTGATACAATTCTCACAACCGTCAAAAGCACGATTAATATTTCCTCCATTGAAACCCCATTTTACGATACCAACCAACAGTGACACTAGGCCGAAGAGAGGATAAAAAAGACTTTGGATTGGCTGTGACCTAAGCAATACGAAATGATGATAAATATGACAGGCTAGGCGGAAAACGGTCTGTTTTTACACCAACCCAAACCGGGACAGAAGAAGATCCGATGAATCTGAAGGAGTGATAGCATCTTCCAAATCAGCTAAAACAAGCTAACTTAGTCTTGAGACGAGGAAATCATCAGCCTTCAAGCAGACATCGCATTTGGAAAACGAATCCAAGTCAGATCCTGAAACCTGTCACCGGAGTGTTTGAAGCCACTCAATTAACATGAAGGTAAGCACAATGCTATGTTTTATATTACGTTAGTAATTGATCCTTTCCCAAGAAGAAGTTAATAAGTGGATGTGTTGTCTTCAGGTGGTTAAGCCGTAAGAAATTAATTAGGAGAGACTAAGTACTTTATTCAGATGTCAATGTTCGTGAATAAATGGTATACGAGGTTAAACCATGAGGAAGGTTTCTTCTAGTTAAACAACTTATTTAATGTGTAAGCATTAGACCTATGTTGTACAATTTATTTCTTACGGAGTTAAACTAAATCAGCAGTGATTAGAAGTTGTGATTAACTTAAGATTTAAGAAGCTAAGAATACTTAGTTCAATAAGAGGAAACTATGTTACATGTGCCAACAATGGTAAGAAAAATTAGTGTAATGTGTAACAGAAAAGTACATGAGCACATGAAATGTAAATAGATTTCTATATGGATCATAATTTTGTGTGTTGGGAGAAAGCACCCATGTTGTGAGTCAAATGTATTTTCACTGTTGTTAAACATGTGGATTTATCATTTGTGAGGCACATAATATTGCATAATCATCATCCCTGCAAGTGCGGTTATGATTCATGATGAATGAATGTGGATTGTGTGTATCACATAATTCTATGGATTTGATGAGAGCATGCATGTGGTGATTCATATGTAAATTCATTACTGTTAAACATGAGGAGTCATCATTTGTAAATCTCATAGTTATGCCTAATTATCATCCACTCAATTATTATGTCTAATGAATGATGGTGTAATGAGTGAGATTCCATTGTAATTTCATTGATATCAAATATGTCAATTTATCATTTGTAAAATCACATCAGTATGCTTACAGTAAATGCTGTGTATTTACTGAGAACCGTAATCGAACGATCTATAGAAGTAAAAAAAGATCTACATCTTTGCTTTATTGACTACATAAAAGCTTTCGATAAAGTGAGACATGTCGACATGATAAGGATGCTTGAAGATCTACAAATTGATGGAAAAGACCTTAGACTTGTAAGAAACATATATTGGAAACAACAAGCTGCCATAAGAGTTGACAATGAAGTAGGCCAATATCAGCCTATTAAGAGAGGTGTGAGGCCATGTGTTATGTCTCCAGATCTGTTTTCCCTGTACAGTGAAAGTATTTTCAGAAATATTGAAGATATGGAAGGAATCAACATTGGGGGACGATGAATCAATAACATTAGATATGCAGATGATACAGTCTTGATTGCAGACAATGAACAGGATCTGCAACATTTAGTAGATGCGGTTGTTACACACAGTGAACAACGAAGGGTAGAATTAAATTGTAAAAAGACACAGATTATGGTCGTCACTAGGAAGAACGAAATACCACAATGCAATATACAAGTAAATGGGAATATTCTTCAACAAGTGAATAGGTACAATTACCTCGGAACAGTAATAACATCTGATGGGAGATGCCTTGAAGAGATTAGAACAAGAATCGCCATGGCAAAAGTAGCCTTTAGATAGATGAAAAACATACTGACCAATAAAAATATGTCAATTGAAACGAGAAAAAGAGTGTTGAGGTGCTACATAGAACCTATACTTTTATATGGATGTGAAGCTTGGACAATGAGCAGTCAAGCTGAAAAACATCTGATGGCTGTAGAAATGTGGTTTCTGAGGAAAATGCAAAGAATACCATTGACAGCCAGAAAGACAAATGAACAAGTCCTTCAAGAAACAAATGAAGATCGTAAACTGATTAGAGATATTAGACGCAGACAGTCAAAAATTTTTGGGCATTTTATGAGAAGAAATGGATTGGAGAACTTGGTGGCAACTGGTAAGATCGAAGGGAACAGACCAAGAGGAAGACCTAGAAGCAAATACCTGGATGGCTTGGCCTCGTGGCATGGTCGAGACAGAAACACTGAGCTGATCCACGACTCTGGTTATGGAGTGAGATGGCAGAACATGACCGTCCACGCTTACCGGCATGGCACATGATGGATGGATGGATGTATGCTTATTTATCATCCATGCAAATATGAATATTATGTCTGATGAATGATAAGAATGAGTCAGATGAAGAGACATGCTGAGAAGGAGTATAAACAATCAATCAATCTCAGGATGAAAGACACTTTGATGTATAATGTCCTGTCTAGCAGAAGAGAACATGTTAATGATAACACATACACTAATTAATAATTTAGTGCACTCCGACGCATGACACCTCTCTGTATTCCATACAACTCATTTTACAATCATATGGTTTTGTGTCCTAAGAATCACACTACTCTGTATTACATATAACTCAGGTTATAATCATATAGTTTTGTGACCTGAATGATGATGATAATAATGATGATGATGATAATGATTATGATGATGATAAATGAGGTAAAGGCATATTACGCACTTGTGAAGTCGTTAACCGCTAGGCCACGGAGACCGGAATATGTTGGGTGGAAAGGGGGGGGGGGGGGGGGGTCTGTCTACCTGCGTGCCTGTCTCATAACATGGTGTATGCATTGTTTGTGTGTGTGTTTGTGTGTGTGTGGGTGTGTGTGTGTGTGGGGGGGAGCATTAATTTTATACCAGGAAGAAGAACGACAGTCCGTATAGTTCTATTTTCTCTTTAATCCGATCGTTAAGTTCAAACAATTGCTAAGGGTGTGGTTTTAGACTATTAAGTCGATGCTGACACAAAGTCCGGTGATACCCATCTACATAATTTTCTCAGAGTGGAGAGAGACGTGGTAAAGCACATTAGCGTAAAGTAAAACAAAACACACGAGGTGCGAAGTGGTTGACACGTACGTCTCTGACAGATAGACAGAGGGTGAGAATGGGATGGCTGGCACCTTGCCGTCTTGATAGACGATAATCTATAGCTATTGTGACTGGAAAGACCAATTCGCGCGGTAAATGTTCGTCCACAATGTGTACATCGATCACTTGGCCATTTCCACTATCACGCACCATCTGACGTCTCACATGCTCTATGTCTGGCCTATTTGCGATCATTTTCTCCTCTGTCTTTATTCCATTTCTGATCTTTTCACTCCATGCAACGCTATCAGCGGCGACTTGCTCCCAAGGTACAATATCACTGCCTGTTTCATTCATGTCCCGCTTACACACATCTTTGTATCGTAGTAGAGGCTGAAACCCGAGATCTTTTACCCACCTGTAATTGACCAAACAAGATGTCCTTTGGTATTCTGTCGGCTCTGTGGCGAAGGGGTTGCGAATGCAATTTGCAATCCAGCATACCGCGTTCGAAACACTGTGGACGATTTAGAAGCAGACAGCCTTGCGTTGGTTTCCAAACAATGGTGTGAGTGTCTGTCGTTCAGAAAGCAATAGCAAACTGCTGAGCGCAAACTTGCCAAGAAATCACAAGCTGCCAAATAATGCCGAAGTTGACTGTTACGTCCTGTAAAGGGCGTGCAACTAACTTTGTTTTTGTATTCTACCACCGTCCATCCTCCTAAAGTGCCCCATCCAAGTCTACGATTGAGAACAACGATTTAATATTTTACAAAGACACCGAATCTGTGTGGATATGTGATGTGCTAGGCGTATTCTCTGTTCTGTAAATGATGGACACTTGTAGCAAATGTGTATTTGTCGTTTCATCAGTTCTACCGTTTCTATCTTTAGCTTATTGAGGAAGTGGCATCCCATTCAGCTGTGTCCTGTGTGGAGTCGGAAGATTGCTGCTCACTCACATCTGCGCTACTAGTAATATACATCATCTTTCTGCTAGCCTAGATACTATATTAAGTCAATCCTAATATACGGAAGCGAATCAGTGAATATTAGCAGAGAAGTGAGCAATTATGTGGTAAGTGCGGAGATGCGGTTTTACAAACTAATAACGAGAATAAAATGACGAGTCATGAAAATATCTTGAAAGAAGTTAACACACAAAGAGAATTTGTTACTATCATCGGGAGATAGTCTCATGAGAAAGCTGAAGTATATTGTTACAAAGGAAAAGTTGGAGGAGAGGAGAGGAAGAATGAGACAAAGAAAGAAGCCAATTTTTTTCATCTTTTTTTTTTTTTTTGGTCTACGCGCGAGTTGAACTCAAGCTTTGTCCTTACACGTGCTACTACTTTTAGTAGCGGTGGGGTGATTTTTGCGTGTGGACTAGCTTTCCCTATTACCAGTGTCCCTCGCCATCAGGCGAACCCACTCCGACTTCAGAGGTACTTGTCATTTAAGTCACTAAGTGAAGGGCGAGAAGTAAACGTTATCAACAGTATCAGAATAGATTTGCAGTACACGAGACAGAAGGCTGCTGACAGACATGATCGCCGACGTCACACGGCACAGACTGTAAGAAGAAGATGCGTTGATTTCCACTCTAGGTATCATCAGCTATGTATGTATAAATCTGAGGTAATCACGATTTCGAGAGAATGGTGCTTAACGGAGTGATCAGAGAATCTGGCCGACACTCAATACTCCGCAGAAAGGCCGGACGGACATATAATCAGACTGCTACATGAAAGAACAACACCCCCTCCTCAGTCGTCATAGTAACATCGGAGGACCGAGTGATCCCTCAATACATAAGATAGGACAAGAGAGACCAAGTTCCAGAGCACTACATACCGAGAGTGCTGCAGTGCTCTAAGTGCCAGAAGTTTTGGCACACCCGTGCCACCTGCAAGAGCAAGTTTGAGGTTTGCAGATACTACTCTGGACCTCATCCATACAGTCAGTGCCAGCATGCAAAGATCGACAAGGACTTCAAGAGGCCTAACAATAACAGAAAATGCGCCAACTGCCTAGGCAACAACAGCGCCAGGTACCTCGGCTGCCCCAGCCACCAAGACAGCAAGGAAGCCATGAAGATCGCCATCAAGAGTAACCTGCCCTATAAAGAGGCTAGGAGGCAGTACGAGGCCACCAATCGACTCACAAAAAGCGACAAAGCGCAACTTGAAGGCCAACTGAAGGACCTGCGATCAAAGTTCAACAGCATGAAGGAAGAAAAAGAAAAGGCCCAAGAGACTCAGATAACAGCCGCTCAGCGCATCCAGGACGACACGAAGCAAGTTCAACAGGAGATTGAGCAGGATGTCGCTCGAATGGCTGCTATAAAGGCTGAGATAGAAGCAGAGAATGATCAGACGCGGGAAACACAGATAACGGCCGTTCAGTGCATCCTGGATGAAATGAAGCAAGTTCAACAGAAGATAGAGCGGGATGTTGCTCAAATGGCTGCTTTAAAGGCTGAGAATGAAGAACAGATATCAAAAATACAAGAAGTGAAACGAAAGACAGAAGACACTCTACAGGAGATATTTGACCTGCTCAGGGCCAAGGCAGCGGCACCCGAACTAGAAAATGCACAGACAGAAGAAGAAGAAACAGAGGAAGGACGATATCGCTCACCACCAAGATCCGACTCGCGAACACCGAGAAGATTCGATGGCAACCCACGAGGAGGAAATAGAAGGAACACCAGGAGAGACGACAACTGGTAAAGCTCCCTGAAGGAAACTGCACCATATGACGGGGTGGGCACACAACTCCAAGCCTCAACAAGTGCGCGACTCTGTCCAGACATGAAAATCCTCATCAAGAAAGTAACGAACGCAATCAACCCATCAGAAGCCGGGAAGCTGACAACAAGCAGCCCAAAGTACGAAAGACAAACTACAAGCTACACCATAAACACCCCAACATAGCCAAGTCGAAAACTCGAAGGCTGAAAGGGGGTACTAGTACCAAAAATTGGATTGGATTGGATGTGCCTTAGCATTGGGACTCTTCGCTGGCTGTTGCAGATTAATTAGGACGGAACACACATTGGAATGTCCCAAGTGCTGTGATGTGGATTCTTGGCTCAACTCACCTCAACTCACATCTGAGGTAGTCATCCACCTTCAGTTTTAACTTGCTAATTTTCACTGCCATGTATTGAATAATAATATGAGACCCGATGTATTACAGCTCATTTCCATTTCTGACACAGTTCATGCGGTGTACTGCTCTTAAGTCTGCTTGTTCTCCGTTATTTGTTTTCTCTCTTCAGTGATGAAAAATGTTTTGCGTATCCTTTTACAGGACTTAGCTGTCAACAGCAGCATCTTTCAGCTGTCTGTTGATCTCTTGGCAAGATTACGCTCAGTAGTTTGCCATTGCTTTCTGAGCGGCCGGCTCAGTATCCGCAAGTCACGAGCGGGGGTCGAACCACCTCAGTTCTCGCTCCGCTGCGAGACTCTGCGTGATAAACGGGATTACAGAGAGAAAGTGTTGTAACCCCACAGCCAGAGAGACCGGCTCTTCAGTGATGAGACTATTCTTATTGCATCTTGGAGGTAGTTTGTAACTTTCACTCAACTGTGAAATGTGCGAAATTGTCGCCTTTCTACTTTAGTTCTTTGTTCGTCTTTTCCCTTTTGTAAACATTCGTATTCTGTTTTAATGTTTATTCATTGTGTGTTTTAATTTCATATTAATTTACTTATATTTATGATGTTGTTTTTTGTTTGTTTTTTTTTTTTTTGTTTTTTTTTTTTGACAACCGAAACGTCATACAATTGTGTTGCGTTTTATTCATACTTGTTTTATTGATACTTGTCTTAATTGTTGTTATATTAGAATATTGTGTTCACCTATTTCCGCCTATGTTGATTATTCTGTTTACCTAGACTGACGCCTTATTCAGGAATGTTCGTGTATTTGTTTTTACCGTGAGTCATCAGGAGCTAAAATACCCGTTTGTTTCATTACACCGTTTCTTTGAATTCGGTATGTCACCTAATGCGTGCGATCTTTCAATCATCTTTCCCTGTCAAGTTTGTGGCCCGGTTCACTTAATTTATACAGGTATTCCGGGTGTGGAGTGAACATCCTAACCCTTGATTGTCTAATTATAAGGCAGCAGATTGTTGTCTCTCGTTTTCTGGTCTCTGTCTGTAGTTTTAAAAAGAATAGTGTGTCCACAGGTAAAACTACATCACAATCACCAATAAAGAAATTGAAAATGTTACACACTTTGAATATCGTAGATCATCATCAACTTTCACTTTTGCAGCCAAGCATCGTGGGGAGGAATACTTGGCGCCCGAAGGGTGGCACTGGATAGTATCATTCCATAGGTGATTGTACAATATCTTTGAAATAGTCAATCAGTTTTATTCTGGGGCATCCTCTTTCTCTCGTAGAAGATCTTCTCTGGTGTAGGGCCAGTGCTGCTAGTTGGTAGTGTTGCATTCTAACGAGATGGCCGAACCATTTGATCTTCTGTCTTTCAATATATATGCACAAGGCGTTGATCCCACTGGCTGTCTGATAACAGCATTTCTTACTCGATCTCGGATAGTTAATTTAGCACCTCTCCTCAAGTATTCCATCTCACATGTGTTGATTTTGCGTTAGTGTGATTTTGATAGTCCAAGTTTGACATTGGTAGCATAGGGTTGGTGTGAATATGCTATTTATTATCTGTCGTTTTGCGGAAATATGTATATGTTGATGTGTCAGCGTATATCGTAGAATACTCCCTAGTCACCTAATCATAATCATGTGGTTCGAAACTAGGCCGCGATTTTTTTTTTCTAGGCCGCCATTTTAAGAAATGGTGCCGGTCGTTCAGAAAGCAATGGCAAACTACTGAGCGTAAACTTGCCAAGAGATCCATCCATCCATCATGTGCCATGCCGGTAAGCGTGGGCGGTCATGTTCTGCAATCTCACTCCATCACCAGAGTCGGGATCAGCTCCGTGTTCCTGTCTCGACCTTGCCATGTGGCCAAGCCATCCAGGTATTTACTTCTCGATCTTTCCCTTGGTCTCTTCCCTTCGATCTTGCCAGTTATCACCAAGTTCTCCAATTCATTTCTTCTCATAACATGCCCAAAAAATTTTGACTGTCTACGTCTAATGTCTCTAATCAGTTTACGATCTTCATTTGTTTCTTGAAGGACTTGTTCGTTGGTTTTTCTGTCTGTCCATGGTATTCTTTGCATTTTCCTCAGAAACCACATTTCCATAGCTATCAGCTGTTTTTCGGCTTGACTGCTTATTGTCCACGCTTCACATCCATACAAAAGTATAGGTTCTATGTAGCACCTCAACACTCTTTTTCTCGTTTCAATTGATATCTTTTTATTGGTCAGTATGTTTTTCATCTTGCAAAAGGCTACCTTCGCAATGGCAATTCTTATGACTGTGCCGAGATAACAGTATCGATTCACTTGTTTAAGACTATGCCCATCTACTCGTATATCACATTGTGGTATTTCCTTCTTCCCAGTGACGACCATAATGTGTGTCTTCTTAATATTCAGTTCTAACCCTAGTTGTTCAATAGCATCTACTAAATTTTGCAGGTCCTGTTCATTGTCTGCAATCAAGACTGTATCATCTGCATATCTAATGTTATTGATGTATCGTCCCCCAATGTTGATTCCTTCCATATCTTCTATATTTCTTAATATATTTTCACTGTACAGGGAAAAAGATCTGGAGACATTACACATCCCTGTCTCACACCTATTTTAATAGGTTGATATTGACCTACATCATTATCAATTCTGATGGCAGCTTGTTGTTTCCAATATATGTTTTTTACAAGTCTAAGGTCTTTTCCATCAGTTTGTAGATCTTCAAGCATCCTTATCATGTCGACATGTCTTACTTTATCGAAAGCCTTTGCGTAGTCAATAAAGCAAAGATATAGACCATTGTTTACTTCTATAGAACGCTCAATTACTGTTCTCAGTATATACACAGCATTTACTGTGCCTTGCCTTCTACAAACCCACATTGTTCTTCTCCTATTTCGGGTTGTATTTTCTTCCTGACGCTTTGCATGATAATTCTCAGCAGAAACTTCGTGATGTGGCTCATTATACTGATTGTTCATGTTGATCGCATTCCATGGCTCCTGATTTCTTCGGGATTGCAATAAATATAGAATTACATAATTCAGGAGGTATATCTCCAGTATCGTATATTGTGTTCAGCAGTCGGTGACTTGGTCTATTCCATGTTCTTCTAAGGCATTGATCATTTCTATTGTGATGTTATCTGTACCCGGGGTCTTGCCAGTTTTCATATGGTTAAGAGCATTCTGAACTTCTATCTTCAAAATTGATGGTCCTTCATTATTATTCCGATGATCATATTGTTCTTCTCTTGTGTCATCATAAAGGTCTTTCTCATAATCTGACCACGCATGTAAAATCTGATCTTTTTTTATTATGATTTTGCCATCTTTGGTTTTTAGGCAACCCGTTGATGTGTGTGTTCTTTTGTTAGTGATGTCATTAATTCTTTTGTGCAATAATTTGGTATTCCGGATGTTGTGTTGGTGTTCAATTTCCTTGCAATTTTCCTCAAAAGCCATGTTTCTTTTGCCTCTTTGCATAGCTTCCTAATTTTCCTGTTAATCTATTCATATTTTTCCTTGTTATTTTTGTTATTTCTTCTTACTTCCATGAGTTTTAAGATGTCTTCCGTCATCCATTTCTTGCGTCCTATTATCTTTATTTTTGGGATCGTTGTTACCGCAGCCTGGTTGACTGATTTCTTTAATATTTCCCATAGGTCAATGACGTCTTGAAATAATATTTCCATATCGGACAATGCATCGAATATGTTCTTTACCTCTACGTTGAATTTATCTTTTATTTCCTCACTCTTCAGTGCTTATAGATCAAATTTTGTGTTTCTTGGTGAATATTTGACTTTCTTTAATTTTATATGTAAATTGCTTAAGATTAATCTATGGTCGCTGTAGCAGTCTGCGCTTGTTATAGTTTTTGCGACTTTTGAGGCATTTCGAAATCTTCTGTTGATGAGGATGTAATCAATCTGATTTCTGATCTTATGATCAGGACTGCTCCATGTCCATAATCTTCTTGGGTGCTGTTGAAACCAGGTGTTTCCAATAATCAAATCTTGCTCTTTTGCCCACTGTACTAGTCTGCAACCTCGTTCATTCTGTTCCCCTAGTCCATACTTGCCTACTATGCATCCGTCCTGTTGATTTCCAACTTTGGCATTCAAGTCACCCATTATGATAGTTACTTCAGAATTCTTGCATTTTTGAAGGCTTTCTCTAAATCACTATAAAATGCATCAATGCTGTCATCCTGTCAGAGTCTCACATGGAGTCGGTAGGAACATAAAGATAGAAGGGAATTAGAGAAGGGACATAACCCCAATACAAGGGGACTAAAGAGAGACCCACTCGAATGCTCTAACAATCTAGAGCCTTCGAGAAGGATAGGTCAGTTCGCCTACAGCCCCGTGGACACAGGTGGAACCCGCTAACCGCGTGCCAGGACCTGTTCCACGAGAAGCTCGAGGAGAGTTACAGCCCGTGTCCGGTCGAGACACGTTAGAGGGCAAACGCCGACTGGACATCGAAGAAGCAACAGGGCTTACCTTAAGGGGGACTTGATAGATTGAACCCAAGTGTATTTAGGGGTGTTACTCATAACATAGATAGATGATAGAGTTTGTTGTAATGATCATGTATGATTGCTTTGTTATGAACTCCTGTGATATGTAGCTGGCTGCGAAAACCATTCTTCGCCAGCTTACTGTAAATAAATTATATCAGATAGTATCAGAACGGAGTTTGTTGCCTGTATGAACCCGAGTTTCATTCCCCTAGGTATCTAGGACGTTTACACATCACTACTGTCTGCTGTTGGTGCATAAACTTGTATGATGTTGACATCAAAAGGTCTTCCTCTCAACTTCATCAGTAACACTCTGTCTGATACAGTCCAATATCCTTTGATCGATTTTGCTCTCTCTGTATCCATTATAATTGCTACTCCTCGCTGTTGTTTCTCTCCACCAGAATAGATTATTCTATATTCCTCAGATGTCATAATGCCCATTCCTGTCCATCTGGTCTCACATACACCTAACAGGTTAATATTTAATCTTCTCATTTCATTCTTAATGTTATCAAATTTTCCATCTCCACTCATAGTTCTTACATTCCAAGTTCCTACTTTCAATGTTGATATTCTTTTGCACACAGTCGTCTGATGACGGTCTGGAGGCACCTGGTGCACATGACTACCCCTACCGGGCGAGGCTGCTCCTATGGAGCACCCATTTACGCCGTTTCTCTGATTATCGATAAGACTGCAGTACATGATATTCTTGGCATCTGTAAAGAAGGTAATTTGCCATTGCTTTCCTTCCTAGCAGTGACCATACTGGTCGATGACCGTAGCCATTGTCTCCCAAAAAGGAGATCCTCTGCCTACCGTCGTGAAGCTGTAGACCATAACCTACAACTATCTGTCGGCTGCTCTTCAACTTCATCCACCACCTGCACCCATGACTTCACGTAACCCTGATCGTGGGGCTAAACGGGTACTCCACCTTGCTCAAGGGTGTCCCGTAGGCTAGCGGAGGGAAGGGGGCACCTTACCTCTCCTTTGATTGGGGATACCCCTATCCCGCCACCCGCAAGAGATCACGAACAGCAAAAAAGGAAATGCTGGAGTTGACTGCGACATCATGTAAAGCAGTGGTTCTCAACCGGTGGGGAATTCCCCCCTCCCCCCCCCAGGGGGAAATTTTAGGGTTTCCAGGGGGGGGGGGGAATGAAGATCATTTCAAGATCGCGTTAATACAAGAACCGATTACTTGATATTGCTTTTCCCTTCATACTTTACAGTTATGCACGTCTCATCTTTCTAAAATTCATTTTATAAAGTAAGTAGACCCACAAATCACATTTTATGTGGATGTCTAGACCTGTTTTAACATATTTACCTTCCATTTTTACGTATACTGTGCAGGGGTGGGGGGATTTTTAGATAGGAAATATGAAAGGGGAGGGGGATAACGTTCTGAAAATATGATGAGGGGGGGGGGGGGGGGGGCACGGGCCAAATTTTTGATAGGAAAGGTGGGGAATGACGTTCTTAAAATATGGTGTAGGGGGGCACGGACCAAAAAAGGATATGCAACTAACTTTTTAAAACTTGATTTCATAGTTGTGGGTTCATATGAAAGATTGGGACCACGTTTCTCACTGGCAAGGTGGAAACTGGGGAGGGGAGAAACTCAATATTTGCGCTGTACACTTGAGAAACTGGATACGCGATTTAAGATACAGGATCTGTCGTCGACAAACCTGGAGCTAGTCTCCCTTGGGTTCGTGAAATGTAATAAGATCAAGTCCAATATTGATCCGACGACATGAGCAAGCAAGACAGTTACGCCTATCATCGTTTTCTACATTAACGGATCTATGTTCTCGGGAAGTCCCCAGGGTCCTACAATTGAATGGTGCCCGAGACTCTATTTATTTCGCATGATTAAATTTATGCTTGTTAATGTTTACTTCCTAGTATGCTTATTTTTATCCCACTACAGTCATTTGACATAAATTGCCTTCCCGTCACACTTAATACGGGTCACAAAATTACCACAGAAGACTAAAGGCAGCCGTGAGAATATGTGATGGTACATCAAATTGTTTATTTTATTTTTATTTTTTTTATGCTGATGATACCGTCTTGACAGCAACAAGTCAGAAGTAATTACAGAAAAGTATAGATACAGTGGTTGTTAAAAGAAGTTAGTTGCATATCCTTTACAGGACGTCGCAGTCAACCCCAGCATTTTCTGCTGCTTGTGATCTCTTGGTAAGTTTATGTTCAGTAGTTTGCCATTGCTTTCTGAACGACCGGCACCAATACCATATCGTAAAACACCGATGCAAGGTGGTCTGCTGCTAAATCGTATACAGCTGTGTTTCGAACGCAGCTGTATGTGGGATTACGAACCGCATCCGTAACACCTCCGCCAAGGAGCTGGCACAGTGGTTGTAGACAGTGACATGATGGTCTAAGTGTGAATAATAGGAAGACATGGGTCATTGTGATATAACAAAGAAACAGATTGTGCCAAACTGTGCAATAAAAGTACATGATGTTATTTTGGGGCAAGTGCAGAAATTCAAATGTCTAGGCATATGGATAACATTAGATGGAAGGTGCGTCACAGAGATAATGAACAGATTAGGACAAGCCGAAACTGCATTTTATCAAATGAAGAACATTCTTTGCTATAAGTCATTATCATTGGAAATTATACAAAGAATTTTTGCATGCTGCATATAACCAATTTTAACATACGGCGGCGAATCCTGGACTTAGTAAACAGGTGTCGGGTGGGGGGGGGGGGAGGGAGGATCCCTAGAAGCCGTGGAGATGTCGTTTTATAGAAGAATGATGAAAATTAATTGAACAGCCAAAATGAGCCGTTTGGATATTTTGAGGACGGCTACGTTGCAAAGACAACTTATCACAAACGTCAGAAAGAGGCTGTCAGCAATCTTAGCCACGTTATGAGAAGACAAAAACTAAAACATGTGACAAGAGGAAAGATGTGTAGAAAGAGAGATGGAGGGAGACAGCGAAAATTCTAGACAATCTTGTGTCATGGCGCGGAAGGGATTCAACATATGAATCAATCCATGGCGTCCGAGATGGCAATTTGTGGATAATCATAATCGCTAACTCCAGTCGGCAAGGCACTTAATTGTGAAAGTAAAGGGGGATTCAGATATTGTTGCGATTTGCCTCCTTATCTGTTTATGCTCTATGCATCATGAAGAATGTTGCCGGAAATATGACAAGATAGAGACAGAAAGACCTATATAGTTTTAAATTTGCGATTTAAATTTGCGATTACCGTGTGATTGACAAAAGCTACACGTTTAAACACCATCGGCGACTTTGTGTTTTCAGTATTTCAGCCAAAGAATAATTAATTTATTTACTTCATATGAACTATTTCAATGTAGTATGCACCTGGTGAGATGCAGCGGAATATGCTAGGCAATTAATCGTGCAATCTGTTGTTTGTGGCCTATGTGTTTGAATTCACTAACAGAATACATTGTTTTCAGTTTCATATTCCTCTGATGGATGTTGTGTATATTTGTGGCCTATGTGTTTGAATTCACTAACAGAATACATTGTTTTCAGTTTAATATTCCTCTGATGGATGTTGTGTATATTTGTGGCCTATGTGTTTGAATTCACTAACAGAATACATTGTTTTCAGTTTAATATTCCTCTGATGGATGTTGTGTATATTTGTGGCCTATGTGTTTGAATTCACTAACAGAATACATTGTTTTCAGTTTAATATTCCTCTGATGGATGTTGTGTATATTTGTGGCCTATGTGTTTGAATTCACTAACAGAATACATTGTTTTCAGTTTAATATTCCTCTGATGGATGTTGTGTATATTTGTGGCCTATGTGTTTGAATTCACTAACAGAATACATTGTTTTCAGTTTAATATTCCTCTGATGGATGTTGTGTATATTTGTGGCCTATGTGTTTGAATTCACTAACAGAATACATTGTTTTCAGTTTAATATTCCTCTGATGGATGTTGTGTATCTTTCAGCTTCTTATTAACTTATGCGCATATAAAATATCAATGTTAATTCGTATAATCGTCATAGGATCATATGTGTCTCCCCGCCTATATATCCCTGTATTTCAGTTTGTATTAGTGCATCCGTGCCTCCCTGTTTATATATCTATGTTTTTCAGTTTTTATATATGTCTCGTTGTCTCTCTGTCTTTGTGCCTCTCCATCCTGTATCTATCGTGTTATCTGTAACTCTTTTCTTTATTTCTTTGTGGTTGAGTTTATGTCTTCCTGTCTGACTCCTTATCTGTCTGTCTTTTGTGTTTCTCCACCTCACTATATTTCGTTCTCGTTTATGTTTTTCAGTGTCTACTCCTCTATGTCCGAAAGTGAATGGGTGCCCCACTGTCGATGACTGTAACTCTCTTTCTCCCACTACCTCTCCTCGGTGTCCGTCTTATTCTATACATGTTTTTGTTTTTGTGTCTGTCTCCCCGTGTTAATTTCACTATCCCTTCTCCGCTCTTGACCCTAATAGTAATAAGGTGGGAAGAATGGTGTTCGGGGGGAGGGGGGGGGGGGGAAACTCCTATAACCGCCCCCAATATTTTCCATCAACTGCATGTTTGGCGCACCTTATTGATTTTAGCACTGAGTGCTCTCGTATAATTATTGCTTTGTTTCGTAAAACCTCCCCGGGAGGCGTGGCGCTGTGACTTTTTAATGATACAGAGCGCCATGAATCTGACACTCAACGAACAGCCCTTGGTGAACTACCTTCCCCATCTTGGTTAATCCGCACTCTATTGCAGTCACCACAACTGTCACCACTAAACAGGAGGCAGGAGTTGTTAAGAGGGGTGAAGTTTGCCTCTAACTCAAGCAGACGTATATGACACACGGTTTGAATCGTACAGCCTTTTACAAAACAAGAAAAAGATCGTAGTAGTAGTAGTAGTAGTAGTAGTAGTAGTAGTAGTAGTAGTAGTAGTAGTAGTAGTAGTAGTAGTAGTAGTAGTAGTAGTAGTAGTAGTAGTAGTAGTAGTAGTAGTAGTAGTAGTAGTAGTAGTAGTAGTAGTAGTAGTAGTAGTAGTAGTAGTAGTAGTAGTAGTAGTAGTAGTAGTAGTAGTAGTAGTAGTAGTAGTAGTAGTAGTAGTAGTAGTAGTAGTAGTAGTAGTAGTAGTAGTAGTAGTAGTAGTAGTAGTAGTAGTAGTAGTAGTAGTAGTAGTAGTAGTAGTAGTAGTAGTAGTAGTAGTAGTAGTAGTAGTAGTAGTAGTAGTAGTAGTAGTAGTAGTAGTAGTAGTAGTAGTAGTAGTAGTAGTAGTAGTAGTAGTAGTAGTAGTAGTAGTAGTAGTAGTAGTAGTAGTAGTAGTAGTAGTAGTAGTAGTAGTAGTAGTAGTAGTAGTAGTAGTAGTAGTAGTAGTAGTAGTAGTAGTAGTAGTAGTAGTAGTAGTAGTAGTAGTAGTAGTAGTAGTAGTAGTAGTAGTAGTAGTAGTAGTAGTAGTAGTAGTAGTAGTAGTAGTAGTAGTAGTAGTAGTAGTAGTAGTAGTAGTAGTAGTAGTAGTAGTAGTAGTAGTAGTAGTAGTAGTAGTAGTAGTAGTAGTAGTAGTAGTAGTAGTAGTAGTAGTAGTAGTAGTAGTAGTAGTAGTAGTAGTAGTAGTAGTAGTAGTAGTAGTAGTAGTAGTAGTAGTAGTAGTAGTAGTAGTAGTAGTAGTAGTAGTAGTAGTAGTAGTAGTAGTAGTAGTAGTAGTAGTAGTAGTAGTAGTAGTAGTAGTAGTAGTAGTAGTAGTAGTAGTAGTAGTAGTAGTAGTAGTAGTAGTAGTAGTAGTAGTAGTAGTAGTAGTAGTAGTAGTAGTAGTAGTAGTAGTAGTAGTAGTAGTAGTAGTAGTAGTAGTAGTAGTAGTAGTAGTAGTAGTAGTAGTAGTAGTAGTAGTAGTAGTAGTAGTAGTAGTAGTAGTAGTAGTAGTAGTAGTAGTAGTAGTAGTAGTAGTAGTAGTAGTAGTAGTAGTAGTAGTAGTAGTAGTAGTAGTAGTAGTAGTAGTAGTAGTAGTAGTAGTAGTAGTAGTAGTAGTAGTAGTAGTAGTAGTAGTAGTAGTAGTAGTAGTAGTAGTAGTAGTAGTAGTAGTAGTAGTAGTAGTAGTAGTAGTAGTAGTAGTAGTAGTAGTAGTAGTAGTAGTAG
Source organism: Cepaea hortensis (assembly GCA_963921405.1). Lineage (NCBI taxonomy): Eukaryota > Metazoa > Mollusca > Gastropoda > Stylommatophora > Helicidae > Cepaea > Cepaea hortensis. The sequence goes on along the minus strand of OY992883.1, from coordinate 34,257,535 downwards.
TAGTAGTAGTAGTAGTAGTAGTAGTAGTAGTAGTAGTAGTAGTAGTAGTAGTAGTAGTAGTAGTAGTAGTAGTAGTAGTAGTAGTAGTAGTAGTAGTAGTAGTAGTAGTAGTAGTAGTAGTAGTAGTAGTAGTAGTAGTAGTAGTAGTAGTAGTAGTAGTAGTAGTAGTAGTAGTAGTAGTAGTAGTAGTAGTAGTAGTAGTAGTAGTAGTAGTAGTAGTAGTAGTAGTAGTAGTAGTAGTAGTAGTAGTAGTAGTAGTAGTAGTAGTAGTAGTAGTAGTAGTAGTAGTAGTAGTAGTAGTAGTAGTAGTAGTAGTAGTAGTAGTAGTAGTAGTAGTAGTAGTAGTAGTAGTAGTAGTAGTAGTAGTAGTAGTAGTAGTAGTAGTAGTAGTAGTAGTAGTAGTAGTAGTAGTAGTAGTAGTAGTAGTAGTAGTAGTAGTAGTAGTAGTAGTAGTAGTAGTAGTAGTAGTAGTAGTAGTAGTAGTAGTAGTAGTAGTAGTAGTAGTAGTAGTAGTAGTAGTAGTAGTAGTAGTAGTAGTAGTAGTAGTAGTAGTAGTAGTAGTAGTAGTAGTAGTAGTAGTAGTAGTAGTAGTAGTAGTAGTAGTAGTAGTAGTAGTAGTAGTAGTAGTAGTAGTAGTAGTAGTAGTAGTAGTAGTAGTAGTAGTAGTAGTAGTAGTAGTAGTAGTAGTAGTAGTAGTAGTAGTAGTAGTAGTAGTAGTAGTAGTAGTAGTAGTAGTAGTAGTAGTAGTAGTAGTAGTAGTAGTAGTAGTAGTAGTAGTAGTAGTAGTAGTAGTAGTAGTAGTAGTAGTAGTAGTAGTAGTAGTAGTAGTAGTAGTAGTAGTAGTAGTAGTAGTAGTAGTAGTAGTAGTAGTAGTAGTAGTAGTAGTAGTAGTAGTAGTAGTAGTAGTAGTAGTAGTAGTAGTAGTAGTAGTAGTAGTAGTAGTAGTAGTAGTAGTAGTAGTAGTAGTAGTAGTAGTAGTAGTAGTAGTAGTAGTAGTAGTAGTAGTAGTAGTAGTAGTAGTAGTAGTAGTAGTAGTAGTAGTAGTAGTAGTAGTAGTAGTAGTAGTAGTAGTAGTAGTAGTAGTAGTAGTAGTAGTAGTAGTAGTAGTAGTAGTAGTAGTAGTAGTAGTAGTAGTAGTAGTAGTAGTAGTAGTAGTAGTAGTAGTAGTAGTAGTAGTAGTAGTAGTAGTAGTAGTAGTAGTAGTAGTAGTAGTAGTAGTAGTAGTAGTAGTAGTAGTAGTAGTAGTAGTAGTAGTAGTAGTAGTAGTAGTAGTAGTAGTAGTAGTAGTAGTAGTAGTAGTAGTAGTAGTAGTAGTAGTAGTAGTAGTAGTAGTAGTAGTAGTAGTAGTAGTAGTAGTAGTAGTAGTAGTAGTAGTAGTAGTAGTAGTAGTAGTAGTAGTAGTAGTAGTAGTAGTAGTAGTAGTAGTAGTAGTAGTAGTAGTAGTAGTAGTAGTAGTAGTAGTAGTAGTAGTAGTAGTAGTAGTAGTAGTAGTAGTAGTAGTAGTAGTAGTAGTAGTAGTAGTAGTAGTAGTAGTAGTAGTAGTAGTAGTAGTAGTAGTAGTAGTAGTAGTAGTAGTAGTAGTAGTAGTAGTAGTAGTAGTAGTAGTAGTAGTAGTAGTAGTAGTAGTAGTAGTAGTAGTAGTAGTAGTAGTAGTAGTAGTAGTAGTAGTAGTAGTAGTAGTAGTAGTAGTAGTAGTAGTAGTAGTAGTAGTAGTAGTAGTAGTAGTAGTAGTAGTAGTAGTAGTAGTAGTAGTAGTAGTAGTAGTAGTAGTAGTAGTAGTAGTAGTTTATGGAAGAATGCTGAAAAATAATTGGACAGCCTAAATTAGCAATCTGGACAGTTGGGGGCAAGCTGAGACGCAAAGACAACTACCACAAACATCAGACAGAAGCAGCTATCATTTTTGCCATATTATGAGAAGACAAAAACTGGAACATGTTGTGACAACCGGAAAGATTTGTGGAAATAGAAATAGAGGAAGTCAGTGTGAGAAATTTCTTCAAGTCTGTGTCATGGCACTGAAGGGCGTCAGGACACGAATTGATCCATACCGTCGGAGATCACAGTTTATGGAGAGGCATTATCGCCCACTCCAGCTGGCAAGGCAGTGATGATGATGATGATGATGATGATGATGATGATGATGATGATGATGATGATGATGATGATGATGATGATGATGATGATGATGATGAGTAGTGGATCAGATTTATATACTGTTCCGTTAAGCGCGAAAAACTAGAAGAACTTGTGTGCATCTTGAAAGTATTTATAGCATGCATTAAGCACTGAAATAGTAGCCCTTATAGCAAACACTGAAATAATAACACTTATAGCAAGCACTGAAATAGTAACACTTATAGCATGCACTGAAATAGTAACACTTATAGCATGCATTTAACATTGAAATAGTAACACTTATAGCATGCATTTAAAATTGAAATTGTAACACTTATACGATACATTTAACAGTGAAACAGTAACACTTATAGCATGCATGTAGCACTGAAATAGTAATATTTAAAGCATACATGTAGCACTGAAACAGTAACACGCATAGCATACATTTAAGACTGAAATATAAACCATGATAACATACATGTAGCACTGAAACTGAAGCACGAATACCATATATTAAACACTGAAAAAGAAGCACTTGTAGCATACATTTATCTCAGTTCATTTCATTATTTACAGAAAAAAAAAATATATAAAAATTCGGCCTCGTTCAACCTGCTTTTTCAGCGTTGGTTATAACTGAGATCCGTTTTGTTTTTGTTTTTTTTTTAGTTTTGATCTTCTTTCTATTTTTGCTCTCTTTCTAGTTAGTCCTAAACAGGACTGGTTTTATTTTTTCCCGCTGTTTTCGTCTCCTACGGTTGAATCTTATGGACTCACTCTGATTGGCATTTTCTTTATTGCGTTGAATTGGTCCTCAAGAGGATGCCAATTTCTACATTTAGCACCGAAAGATAAATAATTATAGCCTATAGTTAGCACCGAAATATTAACATTAATATAATACATTTAGCACATTTAACATTGAAGCAGAAACACTTATACTAACATACATTTATCACTGACAATGAAGCACATATAACATATAGTTAGTATTTAAACAGACCTCGGGGTAGAAGAAAGAAAACTAAACAAGTTTAACCGATTCAGTGCCAAACAAAAAGTAGGCTTGGACCTAACATGGTACACAAGCAAAGAAACAAATATTATAATGAAAACTTCCGTTCAATTAGCACTGAAATTACAGCAGGTATTACGGAACGAAACAAATAAAGCCGTGACCCTATCATATATCGTCCTTCTGTCCAAATGGTAGCTCACATTTGGCGATATGTAATCCTTCGGCGCTGATTTAATTAAGAATCTTCTACGTCTCATCATTATGTGCCATGCCGATAAGAGTGGGCGGCCATGTTTTGCCTCTACGTCTGGAGGTTGATGAAAGAAAGCAAAACAAGATTGTAAGATACATTTATATCTATGTGGAAGAGAGAGCGACGATTGAATGATTTAACAAGACCGTCAGATGCGTCTTATAAATCACGGTGTAAATAAAAACACCCAGACTAAACAACGTTCGGAATTGATAATGATAATAGAAAAATCTCCGTAATCTCCTAAACACTGCTCAGTCAGTCACCAAAAAGGTTTGATCCACTGATCACTGTATTGGTAAGCTAAAGATCTAATCACGGAACATTGTTCCACCGCGATTCTTGGGTACAATAGAAAAAAGCTTAACAATATATATATTTATATATATATATATATATATATATATATATATATATATATATATATATATATATATATATATATATATATATATATATATATATATATATATATCCGATCTCCTTGGCAAAGGCTTTACGGACGAGAATTGTAAGATTGCTTGCCCGCGTTCGAAACATAGCAGTGACAAATTTGGCAGCATACCACGTTGCGCTTGGTTTAAACGAGTTGGTATGGGAGCTGGTCATTCGGAAATCAATGGCAAACTACTGAACGTAAACTTGCCAAGACATCAACAACTGCAGTAAAATGCTGGTGTTGACAGCGATATCTTGTAAAAAAGGATATGCAATAGAACGAACGAACAACGAACGAACGAACAGACTTTATTTTCAAAGGGTAACAAATTGGGCACGCAGGCCCGTCTTACATTCGGCCCTTCCAATCATTCATCTTTCTTTCATCAACAGTGCATAGGAAAAAAACATTGTCACATG